>JAMCCL010000348.1:0-40416 GCA_024516035.1 Bactericera cockerelli
GATGTTGTTTGACCCACAATTTCAAAAATGTAAAAAAAATTTTCCACCCCTTTTTTTTTTCCGTAACCCAAAAACCATATTTCACCGCAAATCTGCAAAATTGAAAAAAAATCCCGTTCTAAGTACTTAAACATGTTTCACTTTGATGTAGTTTTTCCTACAAAAAAAAAAAATTAAAAAAAATTTTTTTAGCTTTGGTCGTTTTTTTTCCCGAACCCAAAAAACCCTTTTCACCCGAAATCCCCGCAAAATTTAAAAAACACTCCTTCAAGTTAGACATTTTTCCATTTTTGATTTGTTTTACCTACAATTCAAAAAAAAATAAATTTTCCTACTTGTGTTTTTTCCTGAACCCCAAAAAAACCCAATTTTTCCCCCAAATCTCAAATTGAAAAAACTTCCCTTCTTTGTCTTAAAAACATTTTTCACTGAGGGTTTTTTTGACCTACAGATTACAAAAATTTAAAATAAATTTCCTACTTTGTCTTTTTCCTGAAACCCCAAAAAAACCCTATTTCACCGCGAAAACCCAAAATTGAAAAACACTCCTTGCATTTAAAATTAAACTTTCCATTAGATGTATTTACTACAATTTCAAAAAAGTAAAAAAAAATTTTCCTAGCTTGTCTTTTTTTCCTAGACCCCAAATACTTAACACATGTATTGCAATTATGGATGTAGTTTGACCTACAATTACAAAAATGTAAAATAAATTTTTCCAGCCGTCGTTTTTCCGTGAGACCCGAAAAACCATTTTCACCCGAAATCGCAAAATTGAAAAATCATCTCCGTTGCTATAGTACTTAGACACATGTATTGCACATGTATGGATGTAGTTTGACCTACAAAATTACAAAAATGTAAAATAAATTTTCCTAGCTTCGGTCGTTTTTCCGTGAACCCGAAAAACCATATTTCACCGCGAAATCTGCAAAATTGAAAATCATCTCCCTTGCTATAGTACTTAACACATGTATTGCACATTATGGGTGTAGTTTGACCTACAGAAATTTCAAAAATGTAAAATAAATTTTCCTAGCTTCGGTCGTTTTTCCGTGAACCCCCCAAAAACCATATTTCACCCGAAATCTGCAAAATTGAAAAAACATCTCCTTGCTAAGTACTTAACACATTATGCACAGTATGGATGTAGTTTTACCACAATTACAAAAATGTAAAATAAATTTTCCAGCTTGGGCTTTTTTTCCTAGACCCAAAAACCATATTTCACCCGAAAATCTGCAAAATTAAAAATCACTCCGTTGCTATAGTACTTAGACACATTCACATGTATGATGTAGTTTGACCTACAATTACAAAAATGTAAAATAAATTTTCCTACTTCGGTCGTTTTTCCGTAGACCCAAAAACCAATTTCACCGCGAAATCTGCAAAATTAAAAATCATCTCCGTTGCTAAGTACTTAACACATGTATGCACATGTATGGATGTATTTTGACCTACAGATTACAAAAATGTAAAATAAATTTCCAGCTTCGGTCTTTTTTTTCCGGAGACCCGAAAACCATATTCAACCCGAAATCTGCAAAATTTAAAAATCATCTCCGTTGCTATAGTACTTAGACACATTATTGCACATTATGGATGTAGTTTGACCTACAGATTACAAAAATGTAAAATAAATTTTCCTAGCTTCGTCGTTTTTTTCCTGAGACCCGAAAAACCATATTTACACCGCGAAATCTGCAAAATTGAAAAATCATCTCCGTTGCTAATACTTAGACACATTATTTCACATGTATGGATGTAGTTTTACCTACAATTTCAAAAATGTAAAATAAATTTTCCTAGCCCTTTGTCTTTTTCCGTGGACCCGAAAAACCATATTTCAAACCCCGAAATCTGCAAAAATTTAAAAAACATCTCCTTCTATAGTACTTTTACACATTATTGCACATGTATGGATTTGTTTACCTACAAATTAAAAAAAAATAAATTTCCTAGTTCGTCTTTTTCCGTAACCCAAAAACCAATTTCACCGCAAATCTGCAAATTGAAAAATCATCTCCTTGCTATATACTTTAACACATTATTCCCAAATTTGTATTTGACCCACAGATTACAAAAATGTAAAATAATTTTCCTAACCCTTGTCTTTTTCCGTGAGACCCGAAAAAACCTATTTCACCGCGAAATCTGCAAAATTGAAAAATCATCTCCGTTCTATAGTACTTAGACCATTATTGCACATGTATGGATGTAGTTGACCACAGATTACAAAAATGTAAAATAAATTTTCCTAGCTTCGTGTTTTTTCCGTAACCCGAAAAACCAATTTCACCGCGAAATCGCAAAATTGAAAAATCATCTCCGTTCTATATACTTAACACATGTATTGCACATGTATGGATTATTTGACCTACAATTACAAAATGTAAAATAAATTTTCTAGACTTCGTGTTTTCCGTGAGACCCGAAAAACCATATTCACCGCGAAATCTGCAAAATTAAAAATCATCTCCTTGCTATAGTACTTAGACACATGTATTGCACATGTATGATTAGTTTGACCTACAGATTACAAAAATTAAAATAAATTTTCCTACTTCTCGTTTTTTTCCGTGAGACCCGAAAAACCATATTTCACCGCGAAATCTGCAAATTGAAAAATCATCTCCGTTCTATAGTACTTAGACACATGTAATGCACATGTTGGATGTATTTGACCTACAGATTACAAAAATTAAAATAAATTTTCCTAGCTTCGGTCGTTTTTCGTGAGACCCAAAAACCATATTTCACCGCGAAATCTGCAAAATTGAAAAATCATCTCCTTGCTATAGTACTTAGACACATGTATTGCACATGTATGGATGTATTTGACCTACAGATTACAAAAATGTAAAATAAATTTTCCTACCTTGTCGTTTTTTCCTGAACCCGAAAAACCATATTCACCGCGAAATCTGCAAAATTGAAAAATCATCTCCGTGCTATATACTTAGACACATGTATTGCACATGTATGATTGTTTGACCTACAATTACAAAAATGTAAAAAATTTTCCTACTCGTCGTTTTTTCCGTGAGACCCAAAAACCATATTCACCGCGAAATCTGCAAAATTGAAAAATCATCTCCGTTCTATAGTACTTAGACACATTATGCACATGTATGGATGTATTTACCTACAATTACAAAAATGTAAAATAAAATTTCCTAGCCTTCGTCGTTTTTCCGTGAACCCAAAAACCATATTTCAACCGCGAAATCTGCAAAATTGAAAAATCATCTCCGTTGCATATACTAGACACATGTATTGCACATGTATGGATGTAGTTTGACCTACAGATTACAAAAATGTAAAATAAATTTTCCTAGCCTGTCGTGTTTTTCCGTGAACCCAAAAACCATATTTCACCGCGAAATCTGCAAAATTGAAAAATCATCTCCGTTGCTATAGTACTAGACACATGTATTGCACATGATGATGTATTTGACCTACAGATTACAAAAATGTAAAATAAATTTCCTAGCTTCGTCGTTTTTTCCTGAGACCCAAAAAACATATTCAACCGCGAAATCTGCAAAATGAAAAATCATCTCCGTTGCTATAGTACTTAGACACATGTATTCACATGTATGGATGTAGTTTGACCTACAATTACAAAAATGTAAAATAAATTTTCCTACTCGTCGTTTTTCCGTGAGACCCAAAAACCATATTTCACCGCGAAATCTGCAAAATTGAAAAATCATCTCCGTTGCTATAGTACTTAGACACATGTATTGCACTGATGGATGTTTACCTACAGAATTACAAAAATGTAAAATAAATTTTCCTACTTCGTCGTTTTTCCGTGAACCCAAAAAAACCATATTTCACCGCGAAATCTGCAAAATTGAAAAATCATCTCCGTTGCTATATACTTAACACATGTATTGCACATGTATGGATGTAGTTTACCAAATTACAAAAATGTAAAATAAATTTTCCTAGCTTCGTCGTTTTTTTTCCGTGAACCCAAAAACCATATTTCACCGCAAATCTGCAAAATTGAAAAATCATCTCCTGCTAATACTTAGACACAGTATTCCCCATGTATGATTAGTTTGACCTACAGATTACAAAAATTAAATAAATTTCCTAGCTTCGTCGTTTTTTTCCCTAACCCGAAAAACCATATTTCACCGCGAAATCTGCAAAATTGAAAAATCATCTCCGTTGCTAAACTAACACATTTTTTCACATTAGGATTTTTTACCCACAAATTTTAAAAAAAAATAAATTTTTCCCAAATTTGTGTTTTTTTCCCTAGACCCAAAAACCATATTTTTTACCGCAAATTTTCAAAATTGAAAAATCAAAAATTTCCTTTTATATAAATTTTCACATGTATTGCACATTATTTATTTACCCACAGATTTCAAAAATTAAAATAAATTTTCCTACTTGTCTTTTTTTCCTGAACCCAAAAACCATATTTCACCGCGAAATCTGCAAAATGAAAAATCATCTCCGTTGCTATAGTACTTAGACACATTATTGCACATGTTGATGTAGTTTGACCTACAGATACAAAAATGTAAAATAAATTTTCCTACTTCGTCGTTTTTCCGTGAGACCCGAAAAACCATATTTCACCGCGAAATCTGCAAAATTGAAAAATCATCTCCGTTGCTATAGTACTTAGACACATGTATTGCACATGTATGGATGTAGTTTGACCTACAGATTACAAAAATGTAAAATAAATTTTCCTAGCTTCGTCGTTTTTTCCGTGAGACCCGAAAAACCATATTTCACCGCGAAATCTGCAAAATTGAAAAATCATCTCCGTTGCTATAGTACTTAGACACATGTATTGCACATGTATGGATTAGTTTGACCTACAATTACAAAAATGTAAAATAAATTTTCCTAGCACTTGTCGTTTTTCCGTGAGACCCGAAAAACCATATTTCACCGCGAAATCTGCAAAATTGAAAAATCATCTCCGTTGCTATAGTACTTAGACACATGTATTGCACATGTATGGATGTAGTTTGACCTACAGATTACAAAAATGTAAAATAAATTTTCCTAGCTTCGTCGTTTTTTCCGTGAGACCCGAAAAACCATATTTCACCGCGAAATCTGCAAAATTGAAAAATCATCTCCGTTGCTATAGTACTTAGACACATGTATTGCACATGTATGGATGTAGTTTGACCTACAGATTACAAAAATGTAAAATAAATTTTCCTAGCACTTGTCGTTTTTCCGTGAGACCCGAAAAACCATATTTCACCGCGAAATCTGCAAAATTGAAAAATCATCTCCGTTGCTATAGTACTTAGACACATGTATTGCACATGTATGATGTAGTTTGACCTACAGATTACAAAAATGTAAAATAAATTTTCCTAGCATTCGTCGTTTTTTTCCGTGAGACCCGAAAAACCATATTTCACCGCGAAATCTGCAAAATTGAAAAAATCATCTCCGTTGCTATAGTACTTAGACACATGTATTGCACATGTATGGATGTAGTTTGACCTAGTTTGATCTACAGATTACAAAAATGTAAAATAAATTTTTCTAGCTTTGGTCGTTTATCCGTGAGACCCGAAAAACCATATTTCACCGCGAAATCTGCAAAATTGAAAAATCATCTCCGTTGCTATAGTACTTAGACAATGTATTGCACATGTATGGATGTAGTTTGACCTACAGATTACAAAAATGTAAAATAAATTTTCCTAGCTTCGGTCGTTTTTCCGTGAGACCCGAAAAACCATATTTCACCGCGAAATCTGCAAAATTGAAAAATCATCTCCGTTGCTATAGTACTTAGACACATGTATTGCACATGTATGGATGTAGTTTGACCTACAGATTACAAAAATGTAAATATAATTTTCCTAGCTTCGGTCGTTTTTCCGTGAGACCCGAAAAAACCATATTTCACCGCAAAATCTGCAAAATTGAAAAATCATCTCCGTTGCTATAGTACTTAGACACATGTATTGCACATGTATAGATGTAGTTTGACCTACAGATTACAAATATGTAAAATAAATTTTCCGAGCACTTGTCGTTTTTCCGTGAGACCCGAAAAACCATATTTCACCGCGAAATCTGCAAAATTGAAAAATTCTCTCCGTTGCTATAGTACTTAGACACATGTATTGCACATGTATGGATGTAATTTCACCTACAGATTACAAAAATGTAAAATAAATTTTCCTAGCTTCGGTCGTTTTTCCATGAGACCCGAAAAACCATATTTCACCGCGAAATCTGCAAAATTGAAAAATCATCTCCGTTGCTATAGTACTTAGACACATGCATTGCACATGTATGGATTAGTTTGACCTACAGATTACAAAAATGTAAAATAAATTTTCCTAGCTTCGGTCGTTTTCCTTGAGACCCGAAAAACCATATTTCACCGCGAAATCTAGAAAATTGAAAAATCATCTCCGTTGCTATAGTACTTAGAAACATGTATTGCACATGTATGGATGTAATTTCACCTACAGATTACAAAAATGTAAAATAAATTTTCCTAGCTTCGGTCGTTTTTCCATGAGACCCGAAAAACCATATTTCACCGCGAAATCTGCAAAATTGAAAAATCATCTCCGTTGCTATAGTACTTAGACACATGCATTGCACATGTATGGATGTAGTTTGACCTACAGATTACAAAAATGTAAAATAAATTTTCCTAGCTTCGGTCGTTTTTCCGTGAGACCCAAAAAACCATATTTTACCGCGAAATCTGCAAAATTGAAAAATCATCTCCGTTCTATAGTACTTAGACACATGTATTGCACATGTATGGATGTAGTTTTGACCTACAGATTACAAAAATGTAAAATAAATTTTCCTAGCATCGTCTTTTTCCGTGAACCAAAAAACCATATTTCACGCGAAATCTGCAAAATTGAAAAATCATCCCGTTCATAATACTTACACATGTATTGTTATGGAGAGAATTTCACAATTCAAAATGTAAAATAATTTTCCTAGCTTCGTCGTTTTTCCTAACCGAAAAAACCATATTTCACCGCGAATCTGCAAAATGAAAATCATCTCCGTTGCATAGATAACACATGTATTGCACATGTATGATGTAGTTTGACCTACAGATTACAAAAATGTAAAATAAATTTTCCTAGCTTCGTCGTTTTCCGTGAGACCCAAAAACCATATTTCACCGCGAAATCTGCAAAATTGAAAATCACTCCGTTTCTTAGTACTTAGACACATTATTGCACATGTATGGATGTAGTTTGACCTCAGATTACAAAAATGTAAAAAAATTTTCTAGCTTGTCGTTTTTCCGTGAGACCGAAAAACCATTTTCACGCGAAATCTGCAAAATTGAAAATCATCTCCGTGCTATAGTACTTACACATGTATTGCACTGAGGATGAGTTTGACCTACAGATTACAAAAATGTAAAATAAATTTTCCTAGCTTCGTCTTTTCCGTGAGACCCAAAAACCATATTTCACGCGAAATCTGCAAAATTGAAAAATCATCTCCGTTGCTATAGTACTTAACACAGTATTGCACATGTATTGATGTAGTTTGACCTACAGATTACAAAAATTAAATAATTTTCCTAGCATTTCGTTTTTTCCGTGAGACCCGAAAACCATATTTCACCGCGAATCTGCAAAATTGAAAAACTCCTTGCATAGTACTTAGACCATGATTCTAGATTTTTGACAATTACAAAATGTAAAAAATTTTCCTAGCTCGCGTTTTTCCGTAGACGAAACATATTTCACGCGAAATCTGCAAAATGAAAACTCTCCGTTCTATATACTTAGACACATGTATTGCACATGTATGGATAGTTTGACCACAATTACAAAGTAAAATAATTCTAGCTGTCTTTTCTGACCGAAAACAATTTCACCGCAATCTGCAAATGAAATCTCTCCGTCTAGATTAGACCATGTATTGCCATTATGGATGTAGTTTGACCACAATTACAAAGTAAATAAATTTTCTAGCTTCGTCGTTTCGTGAGACCAAAAACTATTTCACCGCGAATCTGCAAAATTGAAAAATCACTCCGTTCTATATACTAACACATGTGCACAGTATGATTATTTGACCTACAGATACAAATGTAATAATTTCCTAGCTTGTCGTTTCCGTGAACCAAAACCATTCACGCGAACTGCAAAATTGAAAAATCATTCCGTGCTATAGTACTAGACCATGTTGCACATAGGATTATTTGCCTACAGATACAAATGTAAATAAATTTTCATTGCGTTTCCGAACCAAAAACCATATTTCACCGCGAAATCTGCAAATTGAAAATCATCTCCGTTCTATAGTACTTAGAACATGTATTGCACATGTATGGATGTAGTTTGACCAAATTACAAAATGTAAAATAAATTTTCCTAGCTTCGTCGTTTTTCCTAACCCAAAACCATATTTCACCGCGAAATCTGCAAAATTGAAAATCATCTCCGTTGCTATAGTACTTAGACACATGTATTGCACATTATGATGTAGTTTGACCTACAGATTACAAAAATGTAAAATAATTTTCCTAGCTTGTCGTTTTTCCTGAGACCCGAAAACATATTTCACCGCGAAATCTGCAAAATTGAAAAATCATCTCCGTTGCTATAGTACTTAAACATGATTGCACATTATGGAGTTTTGACCTACAGATACAAAATGTAAATAAATTTTCCTAGCTTCGTGTTTTTCCGTGAGACCCAAAACCATATTTCACCGCGAAATCTCAAAATGAAAATCATCTCCGTTGCTATAGTACTTAGACACATGTTTGCACATTAGATGTTTGCCTACAATTACAAAAATGTAAATAATTCTAGTTCGTTTTCCGTGAGACCAAACATTTCACCGCGAATCTGCAAAATTGAAATCATCTCGTTGCTATAGTACTTAGACACATGTATTGCACAGTATGATGTAGTTTGACTACGATTACAAAAATGTAAAATAAATTTCCTACTTCTTTTGGGACCCGAAAAACCATATTCACCGCGAAATCTGCAAATTGAAAAATCATCTCCGTTGCTATAGTACTTAACACATGTATTGCACATGTATGGATGTAGTTTGACCTACAGATTACAAAAATGTAAAATAAATTTTCCTAGCTTCGGTCGTTTTTCCGTGAGACCCGAAAAACCATATTTCACCGCGAAATCTGCAAAATTGAAAAATCATCTCCGTTGCTATAGTACTTAGACACATGTATTGCACATGTATGGATGTAGTTTGACCTACAGATTACAAAAATGTAAAATAAATTTTCCTAGCTTCGGTCGTTTTTCCGTGAGACCCGAAAAACCATATTTCACCGCGAAATCTGCAAAATTGAAAAATCATCTCCGTTGCTATAGTACTTAGACACATGTATTGCACATGTATGGATGTAGTTTGCCCTACAGATTACAAAAATGTATAATAAATTTTCCTAGCATATGTCGTTTTTCCGTGAGACCCGAAAAACCATATTTCACCGCGAAATCTGCAAAATTGAAAAATCATCTCCGTTGCTATAGTACTTAGACACATGTATTGCACATGTATGGATGTAGTTTGACCTACAGATTACAAAAATGTAAAATAAATTTTCCTAGCATTTGTCGTTTTTTCCGTGAGACCCGAAAAACCATATTTCAGCGCGAAATCTGCAAAATTGAAAAATCATCTCCGTTGCTATAGTATTTAGACACATGTATTGCACATGTATGGATGTAGTTTGACCTACAGATTACAAAAATGTAAAATAAATTTTCCTAGCTTCGGTCGTTTTTCCGTGAGACCCGAAAAACCATATTTCACCGCGAAATCTGCAAAATTGAAAAATCATCTCCGTTGCTATAGTACTTAGACACATGTATTGCACATGTATGGATGTAGTTTGACCTACAGATTACAAAAATGTAAAATAAATTTTCCTAGCTTCGGTCGTTTTTTCCGTGAGACCCGAAAACCCATATTTCACCGCGAAATCTGCAAAATTGAAAAATCATCTCCGTTGCTATAGTACTTAGACACATGTATTGCACATGTATGGATGTAGTTTGACCTACATATTACAAAAATGTATAATAAATTTTCCTAGCTTCGGTCGTTTTTCCGTGAGACCCGAAAAACCATGTTTCACCGCGAAATCTGCAAAATTGAAAAATCATCTCCGTTGCTATAGTACTTAGACACATGTATTGCACATGTGTGGATGTAGTTTGACCTACAGATTACAAAAATGTAAAATAAATTTTCCTAGCTTCGGTCGTTTTTCCGTGAGACCCGAAAAACCATATTTCACCGCGAAATCTGCAAAATTGAAAAATCATCTCCGTTGCTATAGTACTTAGACACATGTATTGCACATGTATGGATGTAGTTTGCCCTACAGATTACAAAAATGTATAATAAATTTTCCTAGCACTTGTCGTTTTTCCGTGAGACCCGAAAAACCATATTTCACCGCGAAATCTGCAAAATTGAAAAATCATCTCCGTTGCTATAGTACTTAGACACATGTATAGCACATGTATGGATGTAGTTTGACCTACAGATTACAAAAATGTAAAATAAATTTTCCTAGCTTCGGTCGTTTTTCCGTTAGACCCGAAAAACCATATTTCACCGCAAAATCTGCAAAATTGAAAAATCATCTCCGTTGCTATAGTACTTAGACACATGTATTGCACATGTATAGATGTAGTTTGACCTACAGATTACAAAAATGTAAAATAAATTTTCCGAGCACTTGTCGTTTTTCCTTGAGACCCGAAAAACCATATTTCACCGCGAAATCTGCAAAATTGAAAAATTCTCTCCGTTGCTTTAGTACTTAGACACATGTATTGCACATGTATGGATGTAATTTCACCTACAGATTACAAAAATGTAAAATAAATTTTCCTAGCTTCGGTCGTTTTTCCATGAGACCCGAAAAACCATATTTCACCGCGAAATCTGCAAAATTGAAAAATCATCTCCCTTGCTATAGTACTTAGACACATGCATTGCACATGTATGGATGTAGTTTGACCTACAGATTACAAAAATGTAAAATAAATTTTCCTAGCTTCGGTCGTTTTTCCTTGAGACCCGAAAAACCATATTTCACCGCGAAATCTGCAAAATTGAAAAATCATCTCCGTTGCTATAGTACTTGGCCCTCGGTCTAGGGTACACAGGGGGCGAAAGCTGTAACTGTGTGCACCTAGATAACTCTGGACAGACGGGTCCACGTGCACGTGAATGCGCACGTTCCCGGGGGCTGGTAACATTGCATGCTTGCATGCTGCATGCTAGTATGTAATGGCTGAGTTCTGCCCAGGACCGGGTGGTCGGTATATCCCACATTGAACACTTTGCGTACTGTGCACATCCTGAACTACGTTTGTTTGCTCTCACAGGGGAAATGAGATTTTTCAATCTCTGACAATTCGATAAGCCCTGTTCCCTGGATACTTTTTAGCAATTAACAATTTAATACCACCAGGATCAATCAAGTACGCAAAGGGTTCTTAATATACTAATCAGATATTGAAATCTGATGAACAGATAATATACATTTGATCTTATACTTACAGGTTGAGCTAGTGATAACCACCCCTAAGCCAAGGTTATGTATATGCCGAGGGCTGAATGGTCAAGGGGTTAAACTTGATCGCTAATATACACCTCTGAATACCTGGGGACCTTCAGAGTATTCACCCTTACCTTGGAAAGCGGGGCTCTTCCCTGGTGGACCTCCTCATCCCTTGCTTCTCGTGGGAACAACTATGAACCCCCCTTCAAATCAAACCCAACCTCCTCCTTTAAATCCTAACCCTTCTATATCCCCCTCAGCAGTGGAAGCTCAATCTGAGCAGGTCACTGCTGAGACTCCTATTCTTCCCACCTCATCTGAAACTACAGAATCTCTATCGATGGCTGTAGATTCAGATGAAGAAATCTTGCAAGAAGCCAGTGCGCAGGCTTGCAAAGATCTAAACATTGTAGTTACTGAAGACAGTTTGTCAGACAGTAACACAAAAACTGCAACAAATAAACTTGGTCGACTTTCGTTGAAACCAAAGTTAACACTTTCCCAAACCAGAAAGCTCAAAAAAGCAAGAAAGATGGCTGCGGGAACTTGGACACTGGAGAAACCAGGGAAGAATAGTACTTCTTCAACGGCATCTCCAGTGGTAAAAACCTCTGAAACTGCTCTTAAAAGACAGAGATCAGAGGATAGTACACCATCAAAAGACGCTGATAAGAAGAAACTTAAGGTTTCTTACAGCGCCTCGCTCAAGACCATCAAGATGGCAGCATGGCTGGAAGGATTTCCTGAAAGCAAGCTGTCAGAAGATGATCTGAGTGACCTGCTGGAGAAGATGGAGGAACACATTAGACCATTGGAAGATGGTAATGGTCCTCAATTCTTCAACAGCAGGATTGAAAATGGAGTGTTTGTAGCCACATGCTCAAACATACCTACACAGAAATGGTTCATAGACTGTGTAGGAAAAATAAAAGAGTGGAAGGGTATCAACTTGCTGGTGGGGGACGCAAGATTGGTACTTAACACCACTAAAGTTATTACAAGATTGCCGGCTGCTCTTAACAGCCGAGCAATAGAAACTATTCTCCAGAATCTGAATGTCCAAAACAAGGGCATTAATACAGAAGACTGGAAAATAATTAACACAAAAGCAGAACCCGTTGGTAGAACTGTTGTGTTTCTACTCAATGAAGAGGAGCTGAGGAAGCTAAAGGACAGAGGGCTTTCGCTCTTCCTGAGCTTCTTCAAGATCAGCTTCTCTATAATTGAGAAGAAACCCAAGCAAATGCAGGATGGTGGTGAAGGTACTTCAAGCCAACATCCAGCATAAAAAGCTTGCCACTGCCCAACTTGTTCAGACATTCCAGGTAATGGACCTGGACTTTGTCCTTGTCCAAGAACCTTGGTGTGTTAAGAACAAAGTATGTGGGCTGAAAGAATCTGGGGGTTTTCTAATATATGACAAAAGGATGTTAGAAACCCCTCGGACCTGTATCATACTCCACAAGAGACACAACACTAGCTTCTTAGTGCTTCAGGAATTCTGTGGGAAAGACCTGGTTGCAGTGAAGCTAAAGTACAAAACACATGGAGGAGAACATGAAGTCATTATCGGCTCGGCATACTTTCCCCATGACTCACCCAGACCACCACCCACGATGGAAGTGCAACAGCTGGTCCAGTATGCGCACAAGGAGAACATCCAGCTAATCCTTGGGTGTGATTCAAATGCGCATAACGTCGTCTGGAACAGCTCAAATACCAACGAGAGAGGAGATCATCTCCTGGACTTTATGGTAAGTAACAACCTATTCTTGTTAAATAAGGGAAATAGACCAACTTTTATTACTGTTAACAGAAAAGAGGTTTTGGATATAACTCTGTGCACTCAGCACATTTCAAACTCTATCTCAAAGTGGGAGGTTTTGAAGGAACCATCTCTGGCTGACCATCAACACATCTACTTTGAAATAGAGGGAAGTACTAAAGAACAGGGAATATATAGAGATCCTCGTAGAACTAACTGGATTAATTTCCGGCAAACTCTCGAAGAAACTATTGGCCCTGTAAATAATAATATTAAGAATCATAGGGAACTTGATGAGTATGCAGAACATCTGCAAGATACTCTGAAAGTAGCCTATGAAATTAACAATCCACCAATCGTGAAAACCTGTAAAGGTAGAACAAGATGGTGGAATGCGTCATTAGCTCAGCAAAGAGCAAATGTTAGAAAACTTTTTCGAATAGCTATGAAGTACAACGTGTGGACGGAATACCGATCAGCACTTACAAAGTACAACATAGAAGTTAGAAAAGCAAAAAGGATATCGTTTAGAAACTTCTGTGGAACTATAGAGAACACAGTAGAAACAAGTAGACTAAATAAAATCCTAAAAACAGTTCCAATAAATCCTATTGGAACCCTACTAAACTCTAATGAAGAGTACACAAAAACAGGAAAAGAGACAATGAAAGTTTTACTAGACTGTCACTTCCCTGGATCCTACGAAAGAACAGACACTCAAACTGGAACTCCTTGGAGAAGACCAGAAAAAGAAGACTGGAAATTCGCGAGATGGCTGATTACAGCATCTTCAATCAAGTGGGCCATTCACACATTTGGCGCATTTAAAAGTCCAGGTGTAGATGGTATATTTCCTTGCATGTTACAGGAATCACAGGATATACTAATACCTCACCTGGTATATATATACAGAGCTAGTATAGCAATGGGATACCTACCTTTCGTTTGGAGACAAGTTAAAGTTATCTTTATACCGAAACCAGGCAAAGGACATTATGGTCAGGCAAAATCATTTAGACCTATCAGTCTCAACTCCTTTGTCATGAAGACCATGGAGAAAATTATTGACAGGCATGTGAAAGACATGTTAAAAGCAAAAGCTCTTATACATGAGAATCAATATGCCTATCAAGCGGGCAAATCAACAGAGACAGCCCTACACAAACTAGTACATTCAATTGAGAATAGCTTGGCACATAAGGAAATTGCCCTTACAGCATTCCTAGACATTGAAGGTGCGTTTGATAACACATCCTTCAAATCAATAATTAAAGCTGCGGAAGAGAAAGAGATCAATTCATCTCTAATCAGATGGATCGAAACTATGCTCAAAGGCAGAATAATTATAACAACCATACATGAAGAAACATTAGTAGTGGAAACCACGAAAGGATGTCCACAGGGTGGTGTCTTATCGCCCATTTTGTGGACTCTCGTGGTTGATTCACTGCTGATAGAACTCAATGGAATGGGATTCCTATCTCTAGGTTATGCAGATGACATTGTCATAATAATCCTAGGGAAATACATGGAAGTCAGCTTAGATCTAATGCAGCAAGCTTTGACAGTAGTTGAAAACTGGTGCATTAAAGAGAGACTAAGAGTCAACCCCTCAAAAACTACCCTTGTTCCTTTTACGAGGAAAGTCATGAAGGGAAATGAAAAAACACCAACATTGTTTGGTACAGAACTCAGAATGGCTAATGAGGTTAAGTATCTTGGAGTTACACTTGACAAGAAACTGACCTGGAATAGTCATATTGAAAAAGTTGTAAACAAAGCGCAGATCTGCATGAATACATGCAGAAGAACCTTTGGGAAATCTTGGGGTCTAAAACCAAAGATGGTTTACTGGTTGTACACCATGGTAATTATACCATTAATTACCTATGGTTCCCTTGTGTGGTGGCCAAAGGTAGAACAAGTTACAGCAAAAACCAAGATAGGCAAGATACAAAGGCAGGCTTGTCTAGGTATTACTGGAGCTATGAGAACCACACCCTCCCTAGCACTAGAAGCAATACTAGACCTTCCCCCTCTTGATATTTATATCAAAGGGATGGCTAGAGCAGCTTCATATAGACTAGAGTGCAATAATCACTGGAAACCCAAAAACCCCCATTTGGGACATGTCAGAATAAACTCCATCGTAAAAGATGAAAGGCTCCTTATGATCTCAGATCATATGACAAAAAAACACATATTTACCTCTCCAGTAGAACTAGTAATACACTCTAGAGAACACTGGAGAACAAAGGAAAAAATGAAAAAAGGTGATGTAGTATGGTATACTGACGGATCCAAAACCAAGGATGGGACAGGAGCAGGAATATTTGGCGTACATCCCAAGAAACAAATTAAAGTAGGCTTGGGAAAACATGCCACAGTATTTCAAGCTGAAGTCCTAGCCATCCTTGTAGCTGTGCAGAAAAGCATTGAAATGAGATTCTTTAAGAAAGACATTAAAATACTATCTGACAGCCAAGCAGCAATTAAAGCTATAACATCATACCAAATAAGTTCAAAACTTGTTTGGGAATGCAGAAGATCCCTCGAAAGATTAGCCAGAACCAATAGTATCCAGTTAATCTGGGTACCAGGACATACTGGTGTAGAAGGAAACGAAAAAGCTGACCAACTTGCAAAAGCTGGATCAGAAACAATCTATATCGGACCAGAACCTGCTCTTGCCATACCTAAATGTATAGCAAAAGGAGCTATAACTGACTGGATCCGAGATAGACACAAAAAGGACTGGAAAAACGTCATAGGACTTAGGCAATCTAAGGAAATGATAAAAGAGCCTCTAAAAACAACAACCCAAAAACTCACTAGTCTGGGTAGAAAAAACATCAGAGAAATAGTTGGTCTACTAACAGGCCACTGCTCCCTGAGAAAACACTTAAACACCATTGGGGTATACAATGGCACAGTTGAGTGTAGAAAGTGTCTTGAGAGCGAGGAAACGGCCACTCATATCCTACTTGAGTGCCCAGCACTTGCACTCACAAGACTCCAAACTCTTGGATATCCAGGGCAAGAGTTGGAAACAATACACTCGGAACCCATAAGACACCTGCTAAACTTCTTAAGGGCAGCAGATGTCTTCGAAAGTGAAGAGTGAGCAAAATGGGGTGCAATAGTTCTAAATAATGGACGCAGCACACAGGAATTTCTTCTATAGAAAAGACCCCCAGGAATTATGTAATGTAATGTAATGTAAATGCTATAGTACTTAGAAACATGTATTGCACATGTATGGATGTAATTTCACCTACAGATTACAAAAATGTAAAATAAATTTTCCTAGCTTCGGTCGTTTTTCCATGAGACCCGAAAAAAACCCTATTTCACCGCGAAATCTGCAAAATTGAAAAATCATCTCCGTTGCTATAGTACTTAGACACATGTATTGCACATGTGTGGATGTAGTTTGACCTACAGATTACAAAAATGTAAAATAAATTTTCCTAGCTTCGGTCGTTTTTCCGTGAGACCCGAAAAACCATATTTCACCGCGAAATCTGCAAAATTGAAAAATCATCTCCGTTGCTATAGTACTTAGACACATGTATTGCACATGTATGGATGTAGTTTGCCCTACAGATTACAAAAATGTATAATAAATTTTCCTAGCACTTGTCGTTTTTCCGTGAGACCCGAAAAACCATATTTCACCGCGAAATCTGCAAAATTGAAAAATCATCTCCGTTGCTATAGTACTTAGACACATGTATTGCACATGTATGGATGTAGTTTGACCTACAGATTACAAAAATGTAAAATAAATTTTCCTAGCATTTGTCGTTTTTCCGTGAGACCCGAAAAACCATATTTCACCGCGAAATCTGCAAAATTGAAAAATCATCTCCGTTGCTATAGTACTTAGACACATGTATTGCACATGTATGGATGTAGTTTGACCTACAGATTACAAAAATGTAAAATAAATTTTCCTAGCATTTGTCGTTTTTCCGTGAGACCCGAAAAACCATATTTCAGCGCGAAATCTGCAAAATTGAAAAATCATCTCCGTTGCTATAGTACTTAGACACATGTATTGCACATGTATGGATGTAGTTTGACCTACAGATTACAAAAATGTAAAATAAATTTTCCTAGCTTCGGTCGTTTTTCCGTGAGACCCGAAAAACCATATTTCACCGCGAAATCTGCAAAATTGAAAAATCATCTCCGTTGCTATAGTACTTAGACACATGTATTGCACATGTATGGATGTAGTTTGACCTACAGATTACAAAAATGTAAAATAAATTTTCCTAGCTTCGGTCGTTTTTCCGTGAGACCCGAAAAACCATATTTCACCGCGAAATCTGCAAAATTGAAAAATCATCTCCGTTGCTATAGTACTTAGACACATGTATTGCACATGTATGGATGTAGTTTGACCTACAGATTACAAAAATGTAAAATAAATTTTCCTAGCATTTGTCGTTTTTCCGTGAGACCCGAAAAACCATATCCCCCCAAAAATATCACTTCGTGACATAAAAAAGTCCCGCCAAGTCGTTCCCCAAAAATATTTCAGTTCCCAAAAAATATATTAGTTATTTGTGACCTCCCCCAAAAAAATTATTGAAATCAATTTATGGCCCCGCCTTTTATTCATTCACCTAAGTGCAACAGTATACACTTATTAATAGCCTCCCCTCTCTCTTTCTTCTAATGTCCTCTTTCTTTTGTTCCTTATTGCATGTTGGAATGTTTCCTTTACAAACTCAGAACTTAAGTCTTATTTCCTTGCTCCTTTCACCGACTTGGGCTCTTGGCGGAGTACCACTTACTGGCAATGATAAATATATGAATCTAAAAGACAGTGCTATTTTTAAAGAATTAAAAAGAGATAATTTAACATAGTGGTTCTTATGGAGAACAGGAAATGAGAAGTCTAGCGGACCGCGACCCAAGGATGCATTATCTGTATCTAAGTCGCAAAATATCTGCCACCAACGAGAATTGGACCATCAGAACAAGTCACGATTCCGGCTCATTTCCAAGGAACACATGTTTACATATGTCTACATTTATATATAATCTTAGAAAAAAACCAAGACATCAGTTCCATTGGATAAGAACGGACCTGCTTGGTGGTACTCCGCCAAGAGCCCAAGTCGGTGAAAGGAGCAAGGAAATAAGACTTAAGTTCTGAGTTTGTAAAGGAAACATTCCAACATGCAATAAGGAACAAAAGAAAGAGGACATTAGAAGAAAGAGAGAGGGGAGGCTATTAATAAGTGTATACTGTTGCACTTAGGTGAATGAATAAAAGGCGGGGCCATAAATTGATTTCAATAATCTTTTTGGGGGAGGTCACAAATAACTAATATATTTTTTGGGAACTGAAATATTTTTGGGGAACGACTTGGCGGGACTTTTTTATGTCACGAAGTGATATTTTTGGGGGGATCTTATAACTTTTTGTAGTGGCCCTGTATAGGTGTGGGGTGAATGATACATGTTCTTTCAATATAAAACTATTTAACATATTAAATAATGACTTTAAAGGAACAAGTGTTGATAAATGAAACAGTTTGAATGTGAAGATAAAGATTTTAGTTTGATATTCATAACTAAGCACAGTATACTTCTCCAAATTATTCTTTCACCTAAAAAGTAGATATGCCACTTTTGACTCATCTGGGAGAGTGATAATATACTAGATACTGAATATCTATACACCAACTTTGTTCTGAGCTCTGAAAATGATCCTTTTCCCAATTAAGGGCCAAATGTCCATTTTAGGATAAAAGAACAATAAAAAATCACACCTACCACTCACGAGAAAAAAATTTGCCATCGTTTGTGAAAATCGGTCTAGTAGTTTTGGCTGTAGAGCGGTCAACGTGAAAGAAGAATCAAAAAATGATGAAAAAAATGACGTTTTTAAAGTTTGGTTTTCTCTAACTTAACTCAAACGATTTTGATGGTTCTTTTTTCAAAGCTTGTCTTTATCGTGCCCCACCCAATCTATATTTATTTATAGTCCGAGTTCCTTCATCACTTGTACTTTTTTTCCTACAACTACAAGAATTGTGCTAATATCACTTGGTAACGCGCGAATTACCAACTTGGAGGTTCGGAGGGCTACCGCGCTCCTAAATTATAAAATTTTATTATTATAATAATGATCTCGCCTTATTTATGAGACAGACAAATGAAAGCCAAATCGTCCAGTATGCAAGTTAAAACAGAACCCCTTAGTGAGGTTGCTTCGCTCCCTCACTGTGTTCGGTTAATAGGTAATAGTATTTCCTACATTGTGTAACGTCAATATTATTATTTTTTGGCTTTCTTTTACATGGCAGGGTTCTCCTTAAAGAAGCTCTTCCATCCAACAATAACTAGTATTTCTTTGAACAGTAAACCTCAAACAGATTCAACTATAGCAATATAAATGTTCAATCGAGCATGAGGACATCGAGACCTTTTATTTAATACCCCACTCGATAAGTTTTATATAAAACATATCAACCGGCCTTTTTTATTTTTTTGGCCCTATATCGATTTTTTACCACAGTGCGGCCCCCTTAGGTTTCACGATTTCCGAATTTCACTGATGAACTTTTATATATTTTTCAACGACTCAAGAGTGTTACTTGTTTTTTTTTTTTTTTTTTTAATCGTTTTCATTTTTCACCAAGACGGCCCTCATTTGGCCTCGAGTGGTCTACGGTATAAGTAAAATTTTAGGATTAGAAAATAAACATGTATACAAAACTTCATCAATTTTGAAGAATCCGTTCGGGAGTTATCGCAGAACAGACAAACAGACAAACGAAAGCCAATTCGTCCAGTACCCAAGTTAAAACAGAACCTCACTTAGTGAGTTCGTTCTCACTGTGTTCGGTTAATTATGTTTAAAAGAAGGTAAGACAACAAGAGACCCTCCCTCAAGTCGAAGAACGATTAGAGAGATAGTCCGGGTTATTCTAAAATTAATCCCGTTTCATAAATTGGCACTGTGTCACAGATTTTTACAAGTATGCTGTGTGGTGCCATTCATTTTATCCAGATGGGCCCCTCAACTGGTTCAAATAGTGGGTACACCCTGAACATATTTCCTTAATTTATGTCAGATATAATAATTAGGACTTTTAAGTCCTATTATTTCAGCAGTATGCCCAAGATGTATTATTATGTGGTAAAAATCCCAAATGGGAGGATAACTATGTATTTTTACAATTAATTTATGTGAAAGAATACTGAGAACGAAGCTTATTGTGTTGAGTAATAAATGTATAATATATATTTTTTTTAACTGTTAATTTTTTATTTTATACTATAAATGAGGTACAACACAACCCACAACTAAAAAGTTAATAGTACCTCATAAACTCACTAAATTTAAAGTAAATTATGTAAAACTAAAATATGTAAAGAGTATATTGTTTTTAAAAATCGTATGTCCCAGCTCGAACCCGCAAACTTCAGGCATCTGAATCTTCTCACTGTGCCGCCTTAACCACTGAGCTAACTGGCCTATTGATTAACAGTCGTGGTGTTTGCAACACATAAAAGCTTCAATTTATTTTACTTTGTATTATAAAATTTTTAGCGGCCAGTGAAAGAAATATTTACTAGAGAGAATTGGATAGGGAGGAAAAAGCCTTTCACTTCTTATGAACCTAACATTCATAATTAGGAATAGGTATTAGGTAGTGTAGGGGCTTTTACAAAGTTTTCTATGAAACTTCTTTCACTGTCTTTATTTTATATTCTTAGCTCTAATAAACTGTATGTTTGTATGTATGATTTTATTTGTGGTGAAGCACAAGGCCTCTTCACAATTCTTGTGGGTAACGCAGCATTACTAAGAGCCTCCTTTACTTTTCAAATTCTATTACATTAATTTATTTTAACTCTGGTAATGCCGTCACTGGTCGTTACTTATTCAGTAACTACTCATTTTTCCTCACGAGGTTATGAGTGGACCCAAAACACCCAAATAAAGTGCAAAAAACTCCTGCCCAGCTGGGGATCGAATACAGGTCACCATGCGTGGTAAGCTTAGCGCGCTAACTCACTCAGCACCGGCGACTATTTATTTCACACAATTTCACATCGGGACATGTGGATTGAAAGGTTTGTGAATGAATAGGTATATACATAATAAACTAGATTAAATATCTATACTCCAATGTTATTCTGAGCTCTGAAAATGATCCTTTTCCTAATTAACGGCCAAATGGTAGCTTTTGGGATAATGAAACCATAAAAAGGCACACCTACCACCCAGAAGAAAAATAATGAGCCATCGTTCATGAAAATCGGTCCAGTGGTTTTGGCTGTAGAGCGGTCAACGTCAAAGAAGAAGCAGAATATTTTGAAAAAAAATGACGTTTTTACAGTGTGGTTTTGACCAACTTAACTCAAACGATTTCAATGTTTCTTTTTTAAAAGCTTGTCTATTATCGTGCCCAATCTGTATATGTAGTTCAATTTCCTCCATCACTTGTACTTTTCCTCCTACAACTACACGAAATGTGCTACTTATGCTGTCGCGTATAGTATACTCTTGGTAGCGCGCAAACTATTTCGATTGACTTGGCGGGTCGGAGCGCTACCGCGCTCCTTAATTTCAGCGCGAAATCTGCAAAATTGAAAAATCATCTCCGTTGCTATAGTACTTAGACACATGTATTGCACATGTATGGATGTAGTTTGACCTACAGATTACAAAAATGTAAAATAAATTTTCCTAGCTTCGGTCGTTTTTCTGTGAGACCGGAAAAACCATATTTCACCGCGAAATCTGCAAAATTGAAAAATCATCTCCGTTGCTATAGTATTAGACACATGTATTGCACATGTATGGATGTAGTTTGACCTACAGATTACAAAAATGTAAAATAAATTTTCCTAGCTTTGGTCGTTTTTCCGTGAGACCCGAAAAACCATATTTCACCGCGAAATCTGCAAAATTGAAAAATCATCTCCGTTGCTATAGTACTTAGACACATGTATTGCACATGTATGGATGTAGTTTGACCTACATATTACAAAAATGTAAAATAAATTTTCCTAGCTTCGGTCGTTTTTCCGTGAGACCCGAAAAACCATGTTTCACCGCGAAATCTGCAAAATTGAAAAATCATCTCCGTTGCTATAGTACTTAGACACATGTATTGCACATGTGTGGATGTAGTTTGACCTACAGATTACAAAAATGTAAAATAAATTTTCCTAGCTTCGGTCGTTTTTCCGTGAGACCCGAAAAACCATATTTCACCGCGAAATCTGCAAAATTGAAAAATCATCTCCGTTGCTATAGTACTTAGACACATGTATTGCACATGTATGGATGTAGTTTGCCCTACAGATTACAAAAATGTATAATAAATTTTCCTAGCACTTGTCGTTTTTCCGTGAGACCCGAAAAACCATATTTCACCGCGAAATCTGCAAAATTGAAAAATCATCTCCGTTGCTATAGTACTTAGACACATGTATTGCACATGTATGGATGTAGTTTGACCTACAGATTACAAAAATGTAAAATAAATTTTCCTAGCACTTCGTTTTTTTTCCGTGAGACCCGAAAAACCATATTTCACCGCGAAATCTGCAAAATTGAAAAATCATCTCCGTTGCTATAGTACTTAGACACATGTATTGCACATGTATGGATGTAGTTTGACCTACAGATTACAAAAATGTAAAATAAATTTTCCTAGCTTGGTTTTTTCCTGAGACCGAAACCATATTTCACCGCGAAATCTGCAAAATTGAAAAATCATCTCCGTTGCTATAGTACTTAGAAAACATGTATTGCACATGTATGGATGTATTTGACCTACAGATTACAAAAATGTAAAATAAATTTTCCTAGCTTTCGGTCGTTTTTCCGTGAGAGACCCGAAAAAAACCATATTTCACCCGAAATCTGCAAAATTGAAAAATCATCTCCGTTGCTATAGTACTTAGACACATGATTGCACATGTATGGATGTAGTTGACCTACAGATTACAAAATGTAAAAAAATTTTCCTAGCTTCGTCGTTTTTCCGGAGACCCGAAAAAACATATTTCACCGCGAAATCTGCAAAATTGAAAAATCATCTCCGTTGCTATAGTACTTAGACACATGTATTGCACATGTATGGATGTAGTTTGACCTACAGATTACAAAATGTAAAAATAAATTTTCCTAGCTTCGGTGTTTTTCCTGAGATCCGAAAAACCATATTTCACCGCGAAAATCTGCAAAATTGAAAAATCATCTCCGTTGCTATAGTACTTAGACACATGTATTGCACATGTATGGATGTAGTTTGACCTACAGATTACAAAATGTAAAATAAATTTTCCTAGCTTCGGTCGTTTTTCCGTGAGACCCGAAAACCATATTCACCGCGAAATCTGCAAAATTGAAAAATCATCTCGTTGCTATATACTTAGAACAATGTATTGCACATGTATGGATGTAGTTTGACCTACAGATTACAAAAATGTAAAATAAATTTTCCTAGCTTGTCGTTTTTCCGTGAGACCCGAAAAACCATATTTCACCGCGAAATCTGCAAAATTGAAAAATCATCTCCGTTGCTATAGTACTTAGACACATGTATTGCACATGTATGGATGTAGTTTGACCTACAGATTACAAAAATGTAAAATAAATTTTCTAGCTTGTCGTTTTTCCGTGAGACCGAAAACCATATTTCACCGCAAATCTGCAAAATTGAAAAATCATCTCCGTTGCTATAGTACTTAGACAATGTATTGCACATGTATGGATGTAGTTTGACCTACAGATTACAAAAATGTAAAATAAATTTTCCTAGCCTGGTCGTTTTTCCGTGAGACCCGAAAAACCATATTTCACCGCGAAATCTGCAAAATTGAAAAATCATCTCCGTTGCTATAGTACTTAGACACATGTATTGCACATGTATGGATGTAGTTTGACCTACAGATTACAAAAATGTAAAATAAATTTTCCTAGCTTTGGTCGTTTTTCCGTGAGACCCGAAAAACCATATTTCACCGCGAAATCTGCAAAATTGAAAAATCATCTCCGTTGCTATAGTACTTAGACACATGTATTGCACATGTATGGATGTAGTTTGCCTACAGATTACAAAAATGTATAATAAATTTTCCTAGCCTTGTCGTTTTTCCGTGAGACCCGAAAAACCATATTTCACCGCGAAATCTGCAAAATTGAAAAATCATCTCCGTTGCTATAGTACTTAGACACATGTATTGCACATGTATGGATGTAGTTTGACCTACAGATTACAAAAATGTAAAATAAATTTTCCTAGCTTGGTCGTTTTTCCGTGAGACCCGAAAAACCATATTTCACCGCGAAATCTGCAAAATTGAAAAATCATCTCCGTTGCTATAGTACTTAGACACATGTATTGCACATGTATGGATGTAGTTTGCCCTACAGATTACAAAAATGTAAAATAAATTTTCCTAGCTTGGTCGTTTTTCCGTGAGACCCGAAAAACCATATTTCACCGCGAAATCTGCAAAATTGAAAAATCATCTCCGTTGCTATAGTACTTAGACACATGTATTGCACATGTATGGATGTAGTTTGCCTACAGATTACAAAAATGTAAAATAAATTTTCCTAGCACTTGTCGTTTTTCCGTGAGACCCGAAAAACCATATTTCACCGCGAAATCTGCAAAATTGAAAAATCATCTCCGTTGCTATAGTACTTAGACACATGTATTGCACATGTATGGATGTAGTTTGACCTACAGATTACAAAAATGTAAAATAAATTTTCCTAGCTTGGTCGTTTTTCCGTGAGACCCGAAAAACCATATTTCACCGCGAAATCTGCAAAATTGAAAATCATCTCCGTTGCTATAGTACTTAGACACATGTATTGCACATGTATGGATGTAGTTTGACCTACAGATTACAAAAATGTAAAATAAATTTTCCTAGCTGTCGTTTTTCCGTGAGACCCGAAAAACCATATTTCACCGCGAAATCTGCAAAATTGAAAAATCATCTCCGTTGCTATAGTACTTAGACACATGTATTGCACATGTATGGATGTAGTTTGACCTACAGATTACAAAAATGTAAAATAAATTTTCTAGCTTCGGTCGTTTTTCCGTGAGACCCGAAAAACCATATTTCACCGCGAAATCTGCAAAATTGAAAAATCATCTCCGTTGCTATAGTACTTAGACACATGTATTGCAATGTATGGATGTAGTTTGACCTACAGATTACAAAATGTAAAATAAATTTTCCTAGCATTGTCGTTTTTTCCGTGAGACCCGAAAAACCATATTTCACCGCGAAATCTGCAAAATTGAAAAATCATCTCCGTTGCTATAGTACTTAGACACATGTATTGCACATGTATGGATGTAGTTTGACCTACAGATTACAAAAATGTAAATAAATTTTCCTAGCACTTGTCGTTTTTCCGTGAGACCCGAAAAACCATATTTCACCGCGAAATCTGCAAAATTGAAAAATCATCTCCGTTGCTATAGTACTTAGACACATGTATTGCACATGTATGGATGTAGTTTGACCTACAGATTACAAAAATGTAAAATAAATTTTCCTAGCTTGGTCGTTTTTCCGTGAGACCCGAAAAACCATATTTCACCGCGAAATCTGCAAAATTGAAAAATCATCTCCGTTGCTATAGTACTTAGACACATGTATTGCACATGTATGGATGTAGTTTGCCTACAGATTACAAAAATGTAAAATAATTTTCCTAGCATTGTCGGTGTTTTTCCGTGAGACCCGAAAAACCATATTTCACCGCGAAATCTGCAAAATTGAAAAATCATCTCCGTTGCTATAGTACTTAGACACATGTATTGCACATGTATGGATGTAGTTTGACCTACAGATTACAAAAATGTAAAATAAATTTTCCTAGCTTGGTCGTTTTTCCGTGAGACCCGAAAAAACCATATTTCACCGCGAAATCTGCAAAATTGAAAAATCATCTCCGTTGCTATAGTACTTAGACACATGTATTGCACATGTATGGATGTAGTTTGACCTACAGATTACAAAAATGTAAAATAAATTTTCCTAGCTTGGTCGTTTTTCCGTGAGACCCGAAAAAACCATATTTCACCGCGAAATCTGCAAAATTGAAAAATCATCTCCGTTGCTATAGTACTTACCTATTTCACCGCGAAATCTGCAAAATTGAAAAATCATCTCCGTTGCTATAGTACTTAGACACATGTATTGCACATGTATGGATGTAGTTTGCCTACAGATTACAAAAATGTATAATAAATTTTCCTAGCACTTTGTCGTTTTTCCGTGAGACCCGAAAAAAAAAAACCCTATTTCACCGCGAAATCTGCAAAATTGAAAAATCATCTCCGTTGCTATAGTACTTAGACACATGTATTGCACATGTATGGATGTAGTTTGACCTACAGATTACAAAAATGTAAAATAAATTTTCCTAGCTTTTGGTCGTTTTTCCGTGAGACCCGAAAAAAACCATATTTCACCGCGAAATCTGGAAAAATTGAAAAATCATCTCCGTTGCTATATAGTACTTAGACACATGTATTGCACATGTATGGATGTAGTTTGACCTACAGATTACAAAAAATGTAAAATAAATTTTCCTAGCTTCGGTCGTTTTTCCTTGAGACCCGAAAAAACCATATTTCACCGCGAATCTGCAAAATTGAAAAATCATCTCCGTTGCTATAGTACTTAGAACACATGTATTTCACATGTATGGATGTAATTTCACCTACAGATTACAAAAATGTAAAATAAATTTTCCTAGCTTCGGTCGTTTTTTCCGTGAGACCCGAAAAAAACCATATTTCACCACGAAATCTGCAAAATTGAAAAATCATCTCCGTTGCTATAGTACTTAGACACATGCATTGCACATGTATGGATGTAGTTTGACCTACAGATTTCAAGTATGTAAAATAAATTTTCCTAGCTTCGGTCGTTTTTCCGTGAGACCCGGAAAAAAAACCCTATTTTACCGCGAAATCTGCAAAATTGAAAAATCATCTCCGTTGCTATAGTACTTAGACACATGTATTGCACATGTATGGATGTAGTTTGACCTACAGATTACAAAAATGTAAAATAAATTTTCCTAGCTTCGGTCATTTTTCCGTGAGACCCGAAAAAAAACCATATTTCACCGCGAAATCTGCAAAATTGAAAAATCATCTCCGTTGCTATAGTACTTAGACACATGTATTGCACATGTTATGGATGTAGTTTGCCCTACAGATTACAAAAATGTATAATAAATTTTCCTGCACTTGTCGTTTTTCCGTGAGACCGAAAAAACCATATTTCACCGCGAAATCTGCAAAATTGAAAAATTCATCTCCGTTTCTATAGTACTTAGACACATGTATTGCACATGTATGGATGTAGTTTGACCTACAGATTACAAAAATGTAAAATAAATTTTCCTAGCTTCGGTCGTTTTTCCGTGAGACCCGAAAAACATATTTCACCGCGAAATTCCAAAATTGAAAAATCATCTCCGTTGCTATAGTACTTATACACATGTATTGCACATGTATGGATGTAGTTTGACCTACAGATTACAAAAATGTAAATAAATTTTCCTAGCTTCGGTTGTTTTTCCGTGAGACCCGAAAAAAACTTATTTACCGCGAAATCTGCAAAATTGAAAAAATCATCTCCGTTGCTATAGTACTTAGACACATGTATTGCACATGTATGGATGTAGTTTGACCTACAGATTACAAAAATGTAATAATAAATTTTCCTAGCACTTGGTCGTTTTTCCGTGAGACCCGAAAAAACCATATTTCACCGCGAAATCTGCAAAATTAAAATCATCTCCGTTGCTATAGTATTTAGACACATGTATTGCACATGTATGGATGTAGTTTGACCTACAGATTACAAAAATGTAAAATAAATTTTCTGCATCGGTCGTTTTTCCTTGAGACCCGAAAAAACCATATTTCACCGCGAAATCTGCAAAATTGAAAAATCATCTCCGTTGCTATAGTACTTAGAAACATGTATTGCACATGTATGGATGTAATTTCACCTACAGATTACAAAAATGTAAAATAAATTTTCCTAGCTTCGGTCGTTTTTCCGTGAGACCGAAAAACCATATTTCACCGCGAAATCTGCAAAATTGAAAATCATCTCCGTTGCTATAGTACTTAGACACATGTATTGCACATGTATGGATGTAGTTTGACTACAGATTACAAAAATGTAAATAAATTTTCCTAGCTTCGGTCGTTTTTCCGTGAGACCCAAAAAACCATATTTCACCGCGAAATCTGCAAAATTGAAAAATCATCTCCGTTGCTAAGTACTTAGACACATGCATTGCACATGTATGGATGTAGTTTGACTACAGATTACAAAAATGTAAAATAAACATTTTTCCTAGCTTCCCGAATCGATTTTTCCGTGAAGACTGAAAACCATATTTACCAAATTCAAATGAAAATAATTTCCTAGTTGTCATTTTCCTGAGGATATTTGGAAACTAAATTAAAAATTTCTTTATTCTAGCTTTGCTTATGTTTTCCTGATACGAAAAACCATTTTTCAGACCGAAATTGCAAAAATTGAAAATCATCTCCGTTGCTATAGTATTAGACACATGTATTGCAAATGTATGGATGTAGTTTGACCTACAGATTACAGAAATGTAAAATAAATTTTCCTAGCACTTGTCGTTTTTCCGTGAGACCGAAAAACCATATTTCACCGCGAAATCTGCAAAATTAAAATCATCTCCGTTGCTATAGTACTTAGACACATGTATTGCACATGTATGGATGTAGTTTGCCTACAGATTACAAAAATGTAAATAAATTTTCCTAGCACTTGTCGTTTTTCCGTGAGACCCGAAAAACCATATTTCACCGCGAAATCTGCAAAATTGAAAATCATCTCCGTTGCTATAGTACTTAGACACATGTATTGCACATGTATGGATGTAGTTTGACCTACAGATTACAAAAATGTAAAATAAATTTTCCTAGCTTTGTCGTTTTTCCGTGAGACCCGAAAAACCATATTTCACCGCGAATCTGCAAAATTGAAAAATCATCTCCGTTGCTATAGTACTTAGACACATGTATTGCACATGTATGGATGTAGTTTGCCCTACAGATTACAAAAATGTAAATAAATTTTCCTAGCATTGTCGTTTTTCCGTGAGACCCGAAAACCATATTTCACCGCGAAATCTGCAAAATTGAAAAATCTCTCCGTTGCTATAGTACTTAGACACATGTATTGCACATGTATGGATGTAGTTTGACCTACAGATTAAAAAATGTAAAATAAATTTTCCTAGCTTTGGTCGTTTTTGCGTGAGACCCGAAAAACCATATTTCACCGAAATCTGCAAAATTGAAAAATCATCTCCGTTGCTATAGTACTTAGACACATGTATTGCACATGTATGGATGTAGTTTGACCTACAGATTACAAAAATGTAAATAAATTTTCCTAGCTTGTCGTTTTTCCGTGAGACCGAAAAACCATATTTCACCGCGAAATCTGCAAAATTGAAAAATCATCTCCGTTGCTATAGTACTTAGACACATGTATTGCACTGTATGGATGTAGTTTGACCTACAGATTACAAAAATGTAAAATAATTTTCTAGCTTCGGTGTTTTTCCGTGAGACCGAAAAACCATATTTACCGCGAAATCTGCAAATTGAAAAATCATCTCCGTTGCTATAGTACTTAGACACATGTATTGCACATGTATGGATGTAGTTTGACTACAGATTACAAAAATGTAAATAAATCGCTTTTTTTCGGGACCGAAAACATATTACCCGAATCTGCAAAATGAAAAATCTCTCCGTTGTATTACTTAGACACATGTTGCACATTGGATGTAGTTTGCCTAATTACAAATGTAAAAAAATTGCAAATGTATGGATGTAGTTTGACCTACAGATTACAGAAATGTAAAATAAATTTTCCTAGCACTTGTCGTTTTTCCGTGAGACCCGAAAAACCATATTTCACCGCGAAATCTGCAAAATTGAAAATCATCTCCGTTGCTATAGTACTTAGACACATGTATTGCACATGTATGGATGTAGTTTGCCCTACAGATTACAAAATGTATAATAAATTTTCCTAGCACTTGTCGTTTTTCCGTGAGACCCGAAAAACCATATTTCACCGCGAAATCTGCAAAATTGAAAAATCATCTCCGTTGCTATAGTACTTAGACACATGTATTGCAATGTATGGATGTAGTTTGACCTACAGATTACAAAAATGTAAAATAAATTTTCCTGCTTGGTCGTTTTTCCGTGAGACCCGAAAAACCATATTTCACCGCGAATCTGCAAAATTGAAAATCATCTCGTTGCTATAGTACTTAGACACATGTATTGCACATGTATGGATGTAGTTTGACCTACAGATTACAAAAATGTAAAATAAATTTTCTAGCTTGGTCGTTTTTCCGTGAGACCCGAAAAAACCATATTTCACCGCGAAATCTGCAAAATTGAAAAATCATCTCCGTTGCTATAGTACTTAGACACATGTATTGCACATGTATGGATGTAGTTTTTCCTAGCTTGTCGTTTTTCCGTGAGACCCGAAAAACCATATTTCACCGCGAAATCTGCAAAATTGAAAAATCATCTCCGTTGCTATAGTCTTGACACATGTATTGCACTTGTATGGATGTAGTTTGCCTACAGATTACAAAAATGTAAATAAATTTTCCTAGCCTTGTCGTTTTTCCGTGAGACCCGAAAACCATATTTCACCGCGAAATCTGCAAAATTGAAATCTCTCCGTTGCTTAGTACTTAGACTGTATTGCAATGTAGGTGTAGTTTGACTACAGATTACAAAAATGTAAAATAAATTTTCCTAGCTTGGTCGTTTTTCCGTGAGACCCGAAAAACATATTTCACCGCGAAATCTGCAAATTGAAAATCATCTCCGTTGCTATAGTACTTAGACAATGTATTGCACATGTATGGATGTAGTTTGACCTACAGATTACAAAAATGTAAAATAAATTTTCCTAGCTTGTCGTTTTTCCGTGAGACCCGAAAAAACCATATTTCACCGCGAAATCTGCAAAATTGAAAATCATCTCGTTGCTATAGTACTTGACACATGTATTGCACATGTATGGATGTGTTTGACCTACAGATTACAAAAATGTAAAATAAATTTTCCTAGCTTGTCGTTTTCGTGAGACCGAAAAACCATATTTCACCGCGAAATCTGCAAATTGAAAATCATCTCCGTTGCTATAGTACTTAGACACATGTATTGACATGTATGGATGTAGTTTGACTAAGATTACAAAATGTAAAATAAATTTTCCTAGCTTGTCGTTTTTCCGTGAGACCCGAAAAACCATATTTCACCGCGAAATCTGCAAAATTGAAAAATCATCTCCGTTGCTATAGTACTTAGACACATGTATTGCAATGTATGATGTAGTTTGACCTACAGATTACAAAAATGTAAAATAAATTTTCCTAGCTTCGGTCGTTTTTCCGTGAGACCCGAAAAACCATATTTCACCGCGAAATCTGCAAAATTGAAAATCATCTCCGTTGCTATAGTACTTAGACACATGTATTGCACATGTATGGATGTAGTTTGACCTACAGATTACAAAAATGTAAAATAAATTTTCCTAGCTGTGTTTTTCCGTGAGACCGAAAAAACCATATTTCACGCGAAATCTGCAAAATTGAAAATCATCTCCGTTGCTTAGTACTTAGACACATGTATTGCACATGTATGGATGTAGTTTGACCTACAGATTACAAAATGTAAAATAATTTTCCTAGCTTGGTCGTTTTTCGTGAGACCGAAAAACCATATTTCACCGCGAAATCTGCAAAATGAAATCATCTCGTTGCTATAGTACTTAGACACATGTATTGCACATGTATGGATGTAGTTTGACCTACAGATTACAAAAATGTAAATAAATTTCTAGCTTGTCGTTTTTCCGTGGACCGAAAAACCATATTTCACCGCGAAATCTGCAAAATTGAAAAATCATCTCCGTTGCTATAGTACTTGACACATGTATTGCACATGTATGATGTAGTTTGACCTACAGATTACAAATGTAAAATAAATTTTCCTAGCCTTGTCGTTTTTCCGTGAGACCCGAAAAACCATATTTCACCGCGAAATCTGCAAATTGAAAAATCATCTCCGTTGCTATAGTACTTAGACACATGTTTGCAATGTATGGATGTAGTTTGACCTACAGATTACAAAAATGTAAAATAAATTTTCTAGCTTGTCGTTTTTCCGTGAGACCCGAAAAAACCATATTTCACCGCGAAATCTGCAAAATTGAAAAATCATCTCCGTTGCTATATACTTAGACACATGTATTGCACATGTATGGATGTAGTTTGACCTAAGATTACAAAAATGTAAAATAATTTTCCTAGCTTGTCGTTTTTCCGTGAGACCCGAAAACCATATTTCACCGCGAAATCTGCAAAATTGAAAAATCATCTCCGTTGCTATAGTACTTAGACACATGTATTGCACATGTATGGATGTAGTTTGACCTACAGATTACAAAATGTAAAATAAATTTTCCTAGCTTCGGTCGTTTTTCCGTGAGACCCGAAAAACCATATTTCACCGCGAAATCTGCAAAATTGAAAAATCATCTCCGTTGCTATAGTACTTAGACACATGTATTGCACATGTATGGATGTAGTTTGACCTACAGATTACAAAAATGTAAAATAAATTTTCCTAGCACTTGTCGTTTTTCCGTGAGACCCGAAAAACCATATTTCACCGCGAAATCTGCAAAAAATTTAAAAATCATCTCCGTTGCTATAGTACTTAGACACATGTATTGCACATGTATGGATGTAGTTTGACCTACAGATTACAAAAATGTAAAATAAATTTTCCTAGCATTGTCGTTTTTCCGTGAGACCCGAAAAACCATATTTCACCGCGAAATCTGCAAAATTGAAAAATCATCTCCGTTGCTATAGTACTTAGACACATGTATTGCACATGTATGGATGTAGTTTGACCTACAGATTACAAAAATGTAAATAAATTTTCCTAGCACTTGTCGTTTTTCCGTGAGACCCGAAAAACCATATTTCACCGCGAAATCTGCAAAATTGAAAAATCATCTCCGTTGCTATAGTACTTAGACACATGTATTGCACATGTATGGATGTAGTTTGACCTACAGATTACAAAAATGTAAAATAAATTTTCCTAGCTTTGGTCGTTTTTCCGTGAGACCCGAAAAACCATATTTCACCGCGAAATCTGCAAAATTGAAAAATCATCTCCGTTGCTATAGTACTTAGACACATGTATTGCACATGTATGGATGTAGTTTGACCTACAGATTACAAAAATGTAAAATAAATTTTCCTAGCACTTGTCGTTTTTCCGTGAGACCCGAAAAACCATATTTCACCGCGAAATCTGCAAAATTGAAAAATCATCTCCGTTGCTATAGTACTTAGACACATGTATTGCACATGTATGGATGTAGTTTGACCTACAGATTACAAAAATGTAAAATAAATTTTCCTAGCTTCGGTCGTTTTTCCGTGAGACCCGAAAAAACCATATTTCACCGCGAAATCTGCAAAATTGAAAAATCATCTCCGTTGCTATAGTACTTAGACACATGTATTGCACATGTATGGATGTAGTTTGACCTACAGATTACAAAAATGTAAAATAAATTTTCCTAGCTTCGGTCGTTTTTCCGTGAGACCCGAAAAAACCATATTTCACCGCGAAATCTGCAAAATTGAAAAATCATCTCCGTTGCTATAGTACTTAGACACATGTATTGCACATGTATGGATGTAGTTTGACCTACAGATTACAAAATGTAAAATAAATTTTCCTAGCTTCGGTCGTTTTTCCGTGAGACCCGAAAAAACCATATTTTACCGCGAAATCTGCAAAATGAAAAATTTATCTCCGTTGCTATAGTACTTAGACACATGTATTGCACATGTATGGATGTAGTTTGACCTACAGATTACAAAATGTAAAATAAATATTTCCTAGCTTCGGTCGTTTTTCCGTGAGACCCGAAAAACCATATTTCACCGCGAAATCTGCAAAATTGAAAAATCATCTCCGTTGCTATAGTACTTAGAAACATGTATTGCACATGTATGGATGTAGTTTGACCTACAGATTACAAAAATGTAAAATAAATTTTCCTAGCTTCGGTCGTTTTTCCGTGAGACCCGAAAAACCATATTTCACCGCGAAATCTGCAAAATTGAAAATCATCTCCGTTGCTATAGTACTTAGACACATGTATTGCACATGTATGGATGTAGTTTGACCTACAGATTACAAAAATGTAAAATAAATTTTCCTAGCATTCGTCGTTTTTCCGTGAGACCCGAAAAACCATATTTCACCGCGAAATCTGCAAAATTGAAAAATTCATCTCCGTTGCTATAGTACTTAGACACATGTATTGCACATGTATGGATGTAGTTTTGACCTACAGATTACAAAAATGTAAAATAAATTTTCCTAGCTTCGGTCGTTTTTCCGTGAGACCCGAAAAACCATATTTCACCGCGAAATCTGCAAAATTGAAAAATCATCTCCGTTGCTATAGTACTTAGACACATGTATTGCACATGTATGGATGTAGTTTGACCTACAGATTACAAAAATGTAAAATAATTTTCCTAGCTTCGGTCGTTTTTCCGTGAGACCCGAAAAACCATATTTCACCGCGAAATCTGCAAAATTGAAAAATCATCTCCGTTGCTATAGTACTTAGACACATGTATTGCACATGTATGGATGTAGTTTGACCTACAGATTACAAAAATGTAAATAATTTTCCTAGAACTTGTCGTTTTTCCGTGAGACCCGAAAAAACCATATTTCACCGCGAAATCTGCAAAATTGAAAAATCATCTCCGTTGCTATAGTACTTAGAATTTTGTTTTGCACATGTATGGATGTAGTTTGACCTACAGATTACAAAAATGTAAAATAAATTTTCCTAGCTTGTCGTTTTTCCGTGAGACCCGAAAAACCATATTTACCGCGAAATCTGCAAAATTGAAAAATCATCTCCGTTGCTATAGTACTTAGACACATGAATTGCACATGTATGGATGTAGTTTGACCTACAGATTACAAAAATGTAAAATAAATTTTCCTAGTTTCGGTCGTTTTTCCGTGAAGACCCGAAAAACCATATTTCACCGCGAAATCTGCAAAATTGAAAAATCATCTCCGTTGCTATAGTACTTAGACACATGTATTGCACATGTATGGATGTAGTTTGACCTACAGTTTACAAAAATGTAAAATAAATTTTCCTAGAACTTGTCGTTTTTCCGTGAGACCCGAAAAACCATATTTCACCGCGAAATCTGCAAAATGAAAAATCATCTCCGTTGCTATAGTACTTAGACACATGTATTGCACATGTATGGATGTAGTTTGACCTACAGATTACAAAAATGTATAATAAATTTTCCTAGCACTTGTCGTTTTTCCGTGAGACCCGAAAAACCATATTTCACCGCGAATTCTGCAAAATTGAAAAATCATCTCCGTTGCTATAGTACTTAGACACATGTATTGCACATGTATGGATGTAGTTTGACCTACAGATTACAAAAATGTGAAATAAATTTTCCTAGGACCTCCCACAGATTCCTTGGCAGTTTCATTGGTAAACAAGAAGAAAAAAGAGACTATGTAAATACCAAAATCAATGAATGGATCGAATGTGTTCGAAAACTATCTAGAGCTGGAGTAAAAAATCCTCAAGCTGTTCATGCTGCTTTTACAAAATCTCTACAGCAAGAATGGTCCTATATTCAAAGAGTGGTTGATAATAATGAAGATCAATTTATTCCACTAAAAGAAGTGATACGGAACCATCTAACTCCTATAATTCTAGGAAGAGAAATCACTTCTGAAGAGAATGACTTGTTTTCTTTACCGGCAAGATGTGGAGGATTAGCCATAAATGACCCTGTTAGAAGCAGCAAAACATCATATGCCACATCTATTCGAGCAAATGAGATTCTCATTGAAAGTATTGGTTCTGGAAGTGAATTAAATATCAATGACCACTTCAAACATGTTAAAGAAATTACATCAGAAGAGAGAAAAAAAAGAGAAACAGATGAAGAAAATAGATATATTGAAACAATAGCAAAGTTACCTGATAAAACAAAAAGAAGTGTACAAAGAGCAAAAGACAATAAATCATCCCAATGGCTTACAATCATACCAAGAGCATCAGATAATAATGATCTAACTGCTTCTCAATTTCGGGATGGTTTAGCAATTAGATACGGTCATGAACCCATAAATCTACCAACCAAATGTGACGGATGTGGTGATGACAACTTCAACTTGAATCATGCTCTGAACTGTAAGAAAGGCGGACTAGTGAAACACGGGCATGACCAACACCGTGATGATATAAAAGATTGGGCACAACTAGCCTTTGGTCCAGCCACAGTGGAGCCAGTCATGCAGGAAGCCACCCCCAATAATCCTGCACTGATTGGTGATCTCATGATGAGTGGAGTCTGGGAAACAGCAAGGAAGGCGTTCTTTGATGTACGCATTGTGAATGCCGACGCCTCCTCGTATGTGACCAGACCCTGGAAATCTATTGAGAATAACCACTCACATGAAAAACACAACAAATACAATCGAGCTGCAGAAGATTTGCGTGCATCATTTACCCCATTAATAATTTCATGCGACGGTGCAATGGGTATTGAATACACCAACTTTATAAGACAAACAGCAAGCAAACTAAGCGACCGATGGAATAAATCTTATTCCCAAACACTAGGATGGCTCAGGGTCAAAGTACAGATTTCAATCATCAGAGCTGTAAATATAAGAATGAGGGGGATGAGAAAGAAAGTGCGAGGTGTTGAATGTGAAGATGGGGCGGGCATGTTTGAGAGTTTATAAAAATTGAAGAAAAAATAAATAAAAATAAAACAATATTATGATCAACAAATGGATGTAGTTTGACCTACAGTTTAAAAAATGTAAAATAAATTTTCCTAGAACTTGTCGTTTTTCCGTGAGACCCGAAAAACCATATTTCACCGCGAAATCTGCAAAATTGAAAAATCATCTCCGTTGCTATAGTACTTAGACACATGTATTGCACATGTATGGATGTAGTTTGACCTACAGATTACAAAAATGTATAATAAATTTTCCTAGCACTTGTCGTTTTTCCGTGAGACCCGAAAAACCATATTTCACCGCGAAATCTGCAAAATTGAAAAATCATCTCCGTTGCTATAGTACTTAGACACATGTATTGCACATGTATGGATGTAGTTTGACCTACAGATTACAAAAATGTAAAATAAATTTTCCTAGCTTCGGTCGTTTTTCCGTGAGACCCGAAAAACCATATTTTACCGCGAAATCTGCAAAATTGAAAAATCATCTCCGTTGCTATAGTACTTAGACACATGAATTGCACATGTATGTATGTAGTTTGACCTACAGATTACAAAAATGTAAAATAAATTTTCCTAGTTTCGGTCGTTTTTCCGTGAGACCCGAAAAACCATATTTCACCGCGAAATCTGCAAAATTGAAAAATCATCTCCGTTGCTATAGTACTTAGACACATGTATTGCACATGTATGGATGTAGTTTGACCTACAGATTACAAAAATGTATAATAAATTTTCCTAACACTTGTCGTTTTTCCGTGAGACCCGAAAAAACCATATTTCACCGCGAAATCTGCAAAATTGAAAAATCATCTCCGTTGCTATAGTACTTAGACACATGTATTGCACATGTATGGATGTAGTTTGACCTACAGATTACAAAATTGTGAAATAAATTTTCCTAGAACTTGTCGTTTTTCCGTGAGACCGAAAAACCATATTTCACCGCGAAATCTGCAAAATTGAAAAATCATCTCCGTTGCTATAGTACTTAGATATATGTTTTGCACATGTATGGATGTAGTTTGACCTACAGATTACAAAAATGTAAAATAAATTTTCCTAGCACTTGTCGTTTTTCCGTGAGACCCGAAAAACCATATTTCACCGCGAAATCTGCAAAATTGAAAAATCATCTCCGTTGCTATAGTACTTAGACACATGTATTGCACATGTATGGATGTAGTTTGACCTACAGATTACAAAAATGTAAAATAAATTTTCCTAGTTTCGGTCGTTTTTCCGTGAGACCCGAAAAACCATATTTCACCGCGAAATCTGCAAAATTGAAAAATCATCTCCGTTGCTATAGTACTTAGACACATGTATTGCACATGTATGGATGTAGTTTGACCTACAGTTTACAAAAATGTAAAATAAATTTTCCTAGAACTTGTCGTTTTTCCGTGAGACCCGAAAAACCATATTTCACCGCGAAATCTGCAAAACTGAAAAATCATCTCCGTTGCTATAGTACTTAGACACATGTATTGCACATGTATGGATGTAGTTTGACCTACAGATTACAAAAATGTATAATAATTTTCCTAGCACTTGTCGTTTTTCCGTGAGACCCGAAAAACCATATTTCACCGCGAAATCTGCAAAATTGAAAAATCATCTCCGTTGATATAGTACTTAGACACATGTATTGCACATGTATGGATGTAGTTTGACCTACAGATCATAAAAATGTAAAATAACTTTTCCTAGCTTCGGTCGTTTTTCCGTGAGACCCGAAAAACCATATTTCACCGCGAAATCTGCAAAATTGAAAAATCATCTCCGTTGCTATAGTACTTAGACACATGTATTGCACATGTATGGATGTAGTTTGACCTACAGATTACAAAAATGTAAAATAAATTTTCCTAGCTTCGGTCGTTTTTCCTTGAGACCCGAAAAAACCATATTTTACCGCGAAATCTGCAAAATTGAAAAATCATCTCCGTTGCTATAGTACTTAGACACATGAATTGCACATGTATGGATGTAGTTTGACCTACAGATTACAAAAATGTAAAATAAATTTTCCTAGTTTCGGTCGTTTTTCCGTAAGACCCGAAAAACCATATTTCACCGCGAAATCTGCAAAATTGAAAAATCATCTCCGTTGCTATAGTACTTAGACAATGTTTGCACATGTATGGATGTAGTTTGACCTCAGATTACAAAAATGTAAAATAAATTTTCCTAGCATTGTCGTTTTTCCGTGAGACCCGAAAAACCATATTTCACCGCGAAATCTGCAAAATTGAAAAATCATCTCCGTTGCTATAGTACTTAGACACATGTATTGCACATGTATGGATGTAGTTTGACCTACAGATTACAAAATGTAAAATAAATTTTCCTGCTTCGTCGTTTTTCCGTGAGACCCGAAAAACATATTTCACCGCGAAATCTGCAAAATTGAAAAATCATCTCGTTGCTATAGTACTTAGACACATGTATTGCACATGTATGGATGTAGTTTGACCTACAGATACAAAAATGTAAAATAATTTTCTAGCTTGTCGTTTTTCCGTGAACCCGAAAACATATTTCACCGCGAAATCTGCAAAATTGAAATCATCTCCGTGTATAGTACTTAGAACATTTTGCACATGTATGGATGTAGTTTGACTAATACAAAAATGTAAAATAAATTTTCCTAGCACTTGTCGTTTTCCGTGGACCCGAAAACCATATTTCACCGCGAAATCTGCAAAATTGAAAAATCATCTCCGTTGCTATAGTACTTAGAACAGTATTGCACATTATGGATGTGTTTGACCTACAGATTACAAAAATGTAAAATAATTTCTAGTTCGTCGTTTTTCCGTGAGACCCGAAAAACCATTTCACCGAAATCGCAAATTGAAAATCATCTCCGTGCTATAGTACTAGAATCTGCAAAATGAAAAAATCATCTCCGTTGCTATAGTACTTAGACACATGTATTGCACATGTATGGATGTAGTTTGACCTACAGATTACAAAAATGTAAATAAAATTTTCCTAGCACTTGTCGTTTTTCCGTGAGACCCGAAAAACCATATTTCACCGCGAAATCTGCAAAATTGAAAAATCATCTCCGTTGCTATAGTACTTAGACACATGTATTGCATC
>JAMCCL010000349.1:0-40390 GCA_024516035.1 Bactericera cockerelli
TACCATTTCTCCTTTATTTCACTATTTCTCCGCTATACCATTTTCTCCTTTATTTTACTATTTCTCCGCTATAAACCCATTTTCTCCTTTTTTCACTATTTCCGCTTCCATTTACCATTTTCCTCTCCTAACCCTTTTCTTAAACTATTTCTCCGCTATACCCATTTCTCCTTATTTCACTATTTCCCGCTATACCATTTTTTTTTTTTTTTTTTTTTTTTTTTTTTTTTTTTTTTTTTTTTTTTTTTTTTTTTTTTTTTTTTTTTTTTTTTTTTTTTTTTTTTTTTTTTAAAAAAAAAAAAAAAAAAAAAAAAAAAAAAAAAAAAAAACCCCTTTTCTCCTTTTTTCACTATTCTCCGCTATACCCATTTTCTCCTTTTTTTCTCTATTTCCCCGCTATACCCATTTTCCTCCTTTTCTTCACTATTTCTCCGCTATACCCATTTTCTCCCTTTTTTTCACTATTTCTCCGCTATACCCATTTTCTCCTTTATTTCATATTTCCCCGCTATACCCATTTTCTCCTTTTTTTCACTATTTCTCCGCTATACCCATTTTCTCCTTTATTTCACTATTTCTCCGCTATAACCCATTTCTCCTTTTTTTCTCTATTTCCCCGCTATACCCATTTTCTCCTTTATTTCACTATTTCTCCGCTATACCCATTTTCTCCTTTATTTCACTATTTCTCCGCTATACCCATTTTCTCCTTTTTTCTCTATTCTCCCGCTATACCCATTTTCTCCTTTATTTCACTATTTCTCCGCTATACCCATTTTCTCCTTTTTTTCACTATTTCTCCGCTATACCCATTTTCTCCTTAATTTCACTATTTCTCCGCTATACCCATTTTCTCCTTTTTTTCTCTATTTCTCCGCTATACCCATTTTCTCCTTTATTTCACTATTTCTCCGCTATACCCATTTTCTCCTTTTTTTCACTATTTCTCCGCTATACCCATTTTCTCCTTATTTCACTATTTTCCGCTATACCCATTTTCTCCTTTTTTTCTCTATTTCCCGCTATACCCATTTTCTCCTTTATTTCACTATTTCTCCGCTATACCCATTTTCTCCTTTATTTCACTATTTCCCGCTATACCCATTTTCCTCCTCTTTTTTTCTCTATTTCCTCCGCTATACCCATTTTCTCCTTCTTTTCACTATTCCTCCGCTATACCCATTTTCTCCTTTTTTTCACTATTTCTCCGCTATACCCATTTTCTCCTTTATTTCACTATTTCTCCGCTATACCCATTTTCTCCTTTTTTTCTATATTTCCCCGCTATACCCATTTTCTCCTTTATTTCACTATTTCTCCGCTATACCCATTTTCTCCTTTTTTTCACTATCTCTCCGCTATACCCATTTCTCCTTTTTTTACTATTTCCCGCTATACCCATTTTCTCCTTTATTTTCTCTATTTCTCCGCTATACCCATTTTCTCCTTTTTTTCACTATTTCTCGCTATACCCATTTCTCCTTATTTCACTATTCTCCGCTATACCCATTTTCTCCTTTTTTTCACTATTTCTCCGCTATACCCATTTTCTCCTTAATTTCACTATTTCTCCGCTATACCCATTTTCTTTTTTTTTCTCTATTTCCTCGCTATACCCAGTTTCTCCTTATTTCACTATTTCTCCGCTATACCCATTTTTCCCTTTATTTCACTATTTCTCCGCTATAACCATTTTCTCCTTTTTTTCTCTATTTCCCCGCTATACCCATTTTCTCCTTTATTTCACTATTTCTCCGCATATACCCATTTTCTTTTTTTTTCACTATTTCTCCGCTATATCCATTTTCTCCTTAATTTCACTATTTCTCCGCTATACCCATTTTCTCCTTTTTTTCTCTATTTTCCCGCTATACCCATTTTCTCCTTTATTTCACTATTTCTCCGCTATACCCATTTTCTCCTTTTTTTCACTATTTCTCCGCTATACCCATTTTCTCCTTTATTTCACTATTTCTCCGCTATACCTATTTCCTCCTTTTTTTCTCTATTTTCCCCGCTATACCCATTTTCTCCTTTTTTTATCTATTTCCCCGCTATACCCATTTTTTCCTTAATTTCACTATTTCTCCGCTATACCCATTTTCTCCTTTTTTTCACTATTTCTCCGCTATACCCATTTTCTCCTTTATTTCACTATTTCTCCGCTATACCCATTTTCTCCTTTTTTTCACTATATCTCCGCTATATCCATTTTCTCCTTAATTTCTCTCTTTCCCCGCTATTCCCATTTTCTCCTCTATTTCACTATTTCTCCGCTATACCCATTTTCTCCTTTATTTCACTATTTCACCGCTATACCCATTTTCTCCTTTTTTTCTCTATTTCCCCGCTACTTCCATTTTCCCCTCTTTTAACTATTTCTCCGCTATACCCATTTTCTCCTTTATTTCACTATTTCTTCGCTATACCCATTTTCTCCTTAATTTCACTATTTCTCCGCTATACCCATTTTCTCCTTTTTTTTATCTATTTCCCCGCTATACCCATTTTCTCCTTTATTTCACTATTTCAACCGCTATACCCATTTTCTCCTTTTTTTCACTATTTCTCCGCTATACCCATTTTCTCCTTTATTTCACTATTTCTCCGCTATACCTATTTTCTCCTTTTTTTCTCTATTTCCCCGCTATACCCATTTTCTCCTTTTTTTATCTATTTCCCCGCTATACCCATTTTTTCCTTAATTTCACTATTTCTCCGCTATACCCATTTTCTCCTTTTTTTCACTATTTCTCCGCTATACCCATTTTCTCCTTTATTTCACTATTTCTCCCGCTATACCCATTTTCTCCTTTTTTTCACTATATCTCCGCTATATCCATTTTCTCCTTAATTTCTCTATTTCCCCCCGCTATTTCCCATTTTCTCCTCTATTTCACTATTTCTCCGCTATACCCATTTTCTCCTTTATTTCACTATTTCACCGCTATACCCATTTTCTCCTTTTTTTCTCTATTTCCCCGCTACTTCCATTTTCCCCTCTTTTAACTATTCTCCGCTATACCCATTTTCTCCTTTATTTCACTATTTCTTCGCTAAACCCATTTTCTCCTTAATTTCACTATTTCTCCGCTATACCCATTTTCTCCTTTTTTTATCTATTTCCCCGCTATACCCATTTTCTCCTTTATTTCACTATTTCACCGCTATACCCATTTTCCTCCTTTTTTTTCTCTATTTCCCCGCTATACCCATTTTCCGGTCTTTTAACTATTTCTCCGCTATACCCATTTTCTCCTTTTTTTCTCTATTTCCCCGCTATACCCATTTTCTCCTCTATTTCACTATTCTCCGCTATACCCATTTTTCTCCTTTTTTTCTCTATTTCCCGCTATACCCATTTTCTCCTTTATTTCACTATTTCTCCGCTATACCCATTTTCTCCTTTTTTTCACTATATCTCCGCTATATCCATTTTCTCCTTAATTTCTCTATTTCCCCGCTATTCCCATTTTCTCCTCTATTTCACTATTTCTCCGCTATACCCATTTTCTCCTTTATTTCACTATTTCACCGCTATACCCATTTTCTCCTTTTTTTCTCTATTTCCCCGCTACTTCCATTTTCCCCTCTTTTAACTATTTCTCCGCTATACCCATTTTCTCCTTTATTTCACTATTTCTTCGCTATACCCATTTTCTCCTTAATTTCACTATTTCTCCGCTATACCCATTTTCTCCTTTTTTTATCTATTTCCCCCTATACCCATTTTCTCCTTTATTTCACTATTTCACCGCTATACCATTTTCTCCTTAATTTTACTATTTCTCCGCTATACCCATTTTCCCCTCTTTTAACTATTTCTCCGCTATACCCATTTTCTCCTTTTTTTCTCTACTTCCTAAAAAAAAAAAAAAATTATTCCTATCTCTGGGTAAGAGATGGAAGAATTCTTCTAAAAAAACAAGACGGTGGAAATGTAATGCAACTAATGTGCAACGATGATCTGGGAAAAATATAAATACCGAATATATAATGCGCAATATATTTAAATTATATTTATGAACAGAAACGTTATTTTTTTAAAAAACATAAAGAACATTAAAACAAAACAAGTAATAGAAAATAATCTAATCGAGTGGAACGATAAATCACCTAAGGAATCAAAAATAAAATTAATACATGTGAATATCAGGAGCATCAAAAAGCACTGGGATATGTTACTAATAAATTTGGCAGATATATTACCCACACTAGATGTTTTAATAATCACAGAGGTAAACATAAAGACCGATGAGGCATCATCTATCAAATCAAAACATTTTCATCAGACGCATAAGTGTAGGAGAAGTAGAGGAGGAGGTATTTTAATATTTACTAAAGATACAATAGCTATCGAAAATTTAACATATCAATTTGATGAAACAGAAAATATTATCCTAAATGTATACAATCCTGTAAATAAATTTCAATGTAAAATTATAGCAATCTACCGAGATGTTGGGAGATGTTAATATATGTATCATGAAAAAAAAATAACACAAATATTAATTATTTAAACGCGCTCTATAGTTCATCTCTCTTACCTACAATTACACAGATAACAAGAGAGGAAATGCTAGCAGGAAAATTAAATATTGTTTAAAAAACCAGAGATATTCACATAATCTAGAATCAATCTAGAACTCCAAACTATTAATTTTATTATCTTTGTTTTTTCTTTTCATCTAATAACATACTGTGGCCAATCTCATATACATGACCGATAATATATGAGACAACAAATATTACAACTCACCACTGAATTTTAAAATGTAAAACAAATTTACACTTGACATTATATATTTTAAAATACTGATAACCAAAACCATAACTATTTAAACAACCTCCTCTTTACTAAGCATCAACCCATCAAACATATTACTTTTTAGTCACTAAGAGTGATCGGACACAATTATGACCACTAATATTTATATATTATGACATAATAAAAATAAGTTTACAATAATAATAACAATTTACACGTACTTTATTTTTAATCATAGTCAACCCTGATTGATGAACATCAATTAATACAATCAACATGTCTTACAGCACTAGAAGCAGAAGTGAACAAAGACGTATCACACAAAAAAAACTGAATAATATAAGACAAATTAACTCAGACAGTGAAAATACAGACGAGAACATAATTACTTTAAAAAATAAAATTCTCAAAATATCCGAAAAAAACAATTTAGACCAACTCAAAACACTTTGTAATAACTTTTTTGATCTTGTGGACAGCAAAATCAACAACGAAAACCAACAAAACAAAATAGAAGCACTTGAAGAAAAAATCGAAGAACTATATTCAGAACAAAACAGTATGAGGGAAAAAATACACAATGATGAAGAAAGAATCAAAAGTATTATAGAAGACAGTACTTGTGAATTAAATGATTATAAAGATCAAATTCAACAGAAAGATAAAGACTTACAAGACCTTCATATCACAACTGCTTGTAGTCTAAACAATCAACTTATAACAATAAAATCACAAGAAGAAGAACTAAAAAAAGCAGAGACCAAAATTTCAACCTAAGAGAAAGAAAATCAAAGTCTAATTGATAAAGTCAAAAAACTTGAAGAAGATAACAAAGGGCTACTCATCGCAACCAAAGGACTAAGAAAAATTATTGATGATCAAAAAAATAATCCAGAACAGCAGGATACAGACACAGACTCACAAAAAAGCATATCAAATAACTCTATGACAACTGAATCATCCCTAGACCAAAGCCAACCTACATACAACCTAAATAACAAATACAATAATGACCTAAGTTTCACAGAAGAACTAAACACACCTCCAAACACCCAAGTCACAAACGAAGAAAACAACACCTCAACAAAAAACAACAAGAAATTAATAAACAAAAATCAAGATAAAACACAAAACATCACTTCCCAAAGAGCTGGTCATAAAACAATTTACCCACTTGAACCCGAAATCCAAATTATGAACCCTTATAATACAAACATATCTCCAAACAATTCAATAACATACATGATACCCCATAATAATGAAGAAGATCTAAAATATGCGACACAAATTAAAACTCACAGAACTAGAAGAAGAAATTAAACGGAATAGTAAGAGAATTGATGATATTGAAAACACCATCAAAACAAATAATACACTGAAAAGTCATCCAACCCCCAACAACATGAAAAGAAAATGTGTTGTATTGGGAGACAGTCACTCCAAATTTCTGAAATCGGCTTTCACAAAACATGAAGATTTCATTTATAACACAGACTTACAGATTGTAACAAGACCAGGTATTGGCTTCCAAGATGCATGCAATTTAATACCTAAAGCTCTAGATAAAGATGCCTTCCTCATTATATGTGCAGGAACAAATGACTTGTACAAATCAGAATTTCAAAAACTAAGCGAAGACATAAACAAACTAGGTGCTATAAACCAACAAGTGATAATAATATCAATACCCCCACAGCGTCATCCACAAACAAACCATGATATTATAAACCTCAACACAAGAATAAAACATCACTGCAGATTATACAAAAATATAAGGATTCTCAACACCCATGCCTTTATCAAACCATACCACTTATCCTGGGATGGAATACATATGAGTAAAAGAGCCATTGAATGGATAGCAACCAAATTAATCACTATGTTAAATGATACAAACAAAAACGAAAAATTCAATGTACACCCATACAAATCCTCACAAAATACAATTCAAAACTCCAAACAAAATCCCTCCCAGAAATAAACCTGAAACTACTAATCAGAAAGCGGAGTACTATTCTCTGTCATACCAAAGAGATAATACTAAAAAACTAGCAAACCAATACAAATGGACAGAAAGAGATTACAAACATAGAAAATACAATAACCAGCAACAAACAGAACACAACAAACAGCGAAAAATAGACCACCAAAAACACACATCAAATGTAACAACACCAACAACTCAGCAACAAAACCACAAAGAACAAATACAAAAAAACCAGAAAACTAAAAGTAACAGCTTTAAAAATAACACAATGATAAAAAAATATACTCATAGCAATCTTCTTAAAACACCAGAAAATTATTTTCCACAGACAAATCCAAATAATGAATCTCATTACAGCCCTCTCCTCAAAACTATAGAAAATAATTATGCCCAAACAAATCCCAATACTTGGTGGAACACCCAACCTAATCAGTGGAATCTGAATGCTAGTCACAACCTTCAGCCAATACAAATGAATCCATACATCAATACTACAAACCCATACCATCACATTAACCTGTGAGTACACGCGCTGAAAATCCGAACGTCTGTGCACGCGCGATGAAAAAAATTCTCACACCTGGTTTTGCTTTGTATTTCGTTCTGCTTGAAGAGTTATATAATATTTTTAAGATACATTAAGTTAACTTATGTATTTAAAAGATATTTAAAGTAATTTTAGCAATTTTTTTCCAAATGGTTGCAGTTCGAACCCCTGATTTGATTTTTTTTTTTTTTTCCAAAATTTGTTCATCGTAAGCCATAGTGACATAAGTTTGTAGGGCAATTCACAATACAGGGTGGGGCAAAAGTCTGGAAACCCCTGAATAACTTTCGAATGGCTTCTTCGGTAAAATTAAAATTTTGTATGGTAAACCGGGCTAATAAGACCTTCTTTTAGAGTGGGGTAGATTTTTGTTACCGGCCCCCATGTCGGGGCCAGGGGGGGCAACTTCATTTTTTTAAATAGGAACCCCCACCTTGCGATACATTTTTGAAAAAGTCTTTAAATAAGAAATACATTGGTGAAAAATTTATTTTTTAAATATTAACTGTTTTCAAATGGCGTCTAACTTTGTGTATGCAGTAAAGTCTGGAAACCTCTGAATATCTTTCGAAAGGGCTTTCTCAGTAAATTTAATATTTTGTACGGTAATCCTTTGTAATTACCTAGACCTTATATTAGAATGGGACCGATTTTTTTTACCGGCCCCCATGTCGGGGCCAGGGAGGCCAACTTCATTTTTTAAAATACGAAACCCCACCTTGCGATACATTTTTGGAAAGGTCTAATTACCCCGACTTACCGTTTACAATTTTAAATTTACTGAGAAAGCCCTTTCAAAAGATATTCAGGGGTTTCCAGACTTTACTGCATACACAAAGTTGGACGCCATTTGCAAACAGTTAATATTAAAAAAATATAATTTGCACCAATGTATTTCTTATTTAAAGAGCTTTACAAAAATGTATCGCAAGGTGGGGGTTCGTATTTAAAAAAATGAAGTTGGCCCCCCTGGCCCCGACATGGGGGCCGGTAACAAAAATTGACCCCACTCTAAAAGAAGGTCTTATTAGTCCAGTTTACCGTACAAAATTTTAATTTTACCGAAGAAGCCATTCGAAAGTTATTCAGGGGTTTCCAGACTTTTGCCCCACCCTGTATATCTTATAATCAAGAATATTATGTAATTATATTTGTTTAGGTACTTCTAAAAGCTAAAAACAGAAACGATAAAAAAATAAATGTACTTAGATTATACCAGGAGGTAAGTAGGTAGGTAGGTACCCATTATAGTAGGTGGAGAAAGATTACAAAGAATACTAATTATTTCAGTATCTAGCAAAAAAAGTGTAGGAAGGTACCTAACTACCTAATATTATTATAAAGAAATTTAATTAATGTTAGTTAAAAGTTTATATTTTGTTAGTTAAAAATCATTATAATAATTATTATAACAAAAGTGAACAATCACGAATTTGGTAGGTAAATACACTAATTTTCTTTAAAAAAATATATTTATTTATTTAAAACAATTGTTATTACTATATTAATTAATTACTAAAGCTAATTATTATAAATAATTAATTAAATTAAACTAAATAGTTAGTAACAGAAAAAAAAACTCTCAAAAAAAAAGTTACGTCTGTATACGCGCGATGAAAAAAAATCTCACATTTCAGACCGATCTGAACTTTTCGCCACGTCACGGGCAACAGAAATTGAAAATAGCTCAAGGGACTGTGGATACATCTAGCAAAACATATTATCAACAGCTACTCCAGGTCCCTACAGGTTAGGACCAATATCGATCAAGTTCTAGCGTTTTTGCCGAGCGTGTGAGAATTTTTCCCTATGTGCGTGTACTCACGGGTTAATCCAAATTTTTTTCTAAACCCATATCAACTAAACCATCCAAATATAAGAAGAATATAGAAACACATGACTCTACAAAAGAGCATAATAAACATACAAACAAATCACAACTAAACCCAAATGCAAAAATTTTCATTCCACATACAAACCCATTAGATTTACTCAGTACACCAAAATACACTGACAGCAAAAATACAAACAATATAAGTAACATTGACACTACAACTAAAAATAAATGTAAAACGAACAACAAAAAAAATGCAAAAAATAAACTTATCAATCTTGAAACTAACTCCAAACAAAATCATACAACAGTACTTCATCAGAATGTCCAAAGTCTATTCAATAAAAGAGAACAAATTGAAGTTTTTCTTGAAACTTTACAAAAAGACCATGGAATTAAAACCAACATAATATGTCTTTCCGAAACGTGGATGAAATTAGAAAACATTGCAAACTACAGTATACAAAATTATACACTAGCTAGTAACTACTGTCGACAAAACATAAATGGACATGGAGGAGTATCCATATACATACAAAACAACACAAATTTTCAAAACCTTAACCTCAAAACAAAATGTGAAGATAAAATATTGAATACTGTGCTTCCTATTTGGTTGCAATTAATACAGTTATAATATGCATTTATGGATCTGGCAGCCTAAACACCACTGCACACATAAAGAAATTTATACAAAACTTAGAACATCTACTACAGGAAATAGTACTACAATCACAAAAAGTTATAATTTCAGGAGACTTTAACATTAATTTTACAGGAGACTCCTGGGCAAAAAAGGAACTAGACGTCATGATCAAGACTTTTAACATAAATATAACAATTGATGAACCAACAAGAATAACAAGTGAAACACAATCTACAATAGATAACATCCTAACAAACATAGACAAAAATAACATTACATCCCACAATATATACTCAGGATTATCTGACCACAGCCACGCCCAAATCTTAACATATCATCACCCTAACAAGATAAAAACTGTAAAAAAAATAACAAGAACATTTAACAATAAAAACATAACACATTTCAAAGAAGCCATTAGTGATATCAGCTGGTCAGACATCTACAATACTGAAAATGTTGATGAAAAGTATGAAATATTCATCACCAAACTAACCCATCTACTCAACAAACACTTCCCTAAAAAATTGAAAAATATGAAACACACCTCGCAAAATGATTGGATAACACCTGGAATAAGAAAATCATGTAAAACCAAGAGAATCCTATACGAAATAACACAAAAACACAAATCGGCTAATTTCTTTGAGTATTTTAAAAAATACAAATCTATCCTTAAAAATACAATTATAAAAGCTAAACAAATCTCAGCAATTAAAAAAATAAATGAATCTAAAAACAAATCTAAAATAGTATGGAGTCTAATAGACAATAATCCTAAAAAAAGTAAAAAACAACAAATAGACTGGACTAAATTAAAAACACCTAACAATACAAATAACAATCTAACCGATTTGGCTGAAAACTTCAACAACTTTTTCAAAAACTCAGCCAACTTTAGTACAAGAAAATACTAAAAATATCCAAATATTAGGACCACCCATAGAAATTCCAATGGAAATGTCACAAACAACATGCAAAGAAATTGAAAAAATCATCAATAACTTAGAAAATAAATATTCTACTGGTGATGACGAGATACCAATCCCCATAATTAAACCAATCTCTCACATTATCTCACCACCTTTATGCAATATAATAAATGCCTCCTTTTCACAAAGTACATTTCCCTCTAAACTAAAAAAATCCATCATAACACCCATACACAAAAAAGGCTCAAAAGAAGACATAAATAACTTCAGACCCATTTCACTCTTATCCATATTTTCAAAAATAATTGAGAAAGTTGTCAAAAATCGGCTAGTTACCTTCCTTGAAAAAAACCACATACTAACACCTGAACAATACGGATTTCGGGACAGCCGTAACACCACAGACGCCATCGACAACTTTTTGAACATGGTATACAAAAACATAGAGTCAAAAAACCAAATTTTAGGTGTATTTTGTGACTTAACAAAAGCCTTTGACAGTGTTAACCACAAAAAATTAATTAAAAAGCTAGAACATTATGGTATTCGTAATAAAAGTCTCCAATGGTTTGAATCTTACCTGTCAAATAGAACGCACAAAGTCAAACTTTCAAAACCAAACCAGAACGACATTATTGAACACTATGAATCAAATTTTTGCAATTTAGATCGAGGAATACCCCAAGGAACTGTATTGGGACCTGTGTTATTCATAATATATATCAATGACCTCAAACACTGTACAAACCAAGCCCTTTTCACCCTATTTGCAGACGATACCTCAATTCTAATAACCGACAAAAACAAAGATCAACTTAAGTATAAATCAAACAATGTCCTAATAGCTGTGCATCAATGGTTCAGTATAAATGACCTATCATTAAACATGACAAAAACAATTTATATACAATTCAATAGCCCAAATAATACCCCTGAAACCATTACACTATCTGAAATATCATCAAAACCAACAATACAATCTACACAACAAACTCGATTCCTAGGAGTTATTCTCGACCAAAATCTCACATGGAACAACCACCTAGACTTATTAAAAACAAAACTAGGATCAGCCATTTTTGCATTAAAATCAGTCAGAAGAGCAATAGGACCAGAAGCAGCCAAAGCAGCTTATCATGGCTATTTTCATAGCCTCATTGAATATGGCTTACCCTTCTGGGGAGCCAACAACCGTATAAAAGAGATTTTTACCCTCCAAAAAAAAGCTCTAAGAGCTACACTAAATATTAAAAACCAAAGGACCAGCTGCAGAGGTAAATTTAAAAACAATAATATTTTAACAGTTGTAGGTAACTACATACTCACAGTATGCACTCTGATCCATAAAACTGTTGAAAATTATCCACACCTAAACCACAACCATCAAACAAGAAATAAACATAAGCTCATCATACCCAGAGTAAAACACAACAGTTACGCATACATGGGAGTCAAACTTTACAACTCTATACCTGAACATACTAAACAACTAGAATTAAAATGGTTTAAATTAAAATTAAAAGAACTAATAATGCACATAGAACCCTATTCAAATGAGGAATTTCTCACCAAAATTACAACAGAAAGATAGCAAAATTCGGAGAGAAAAAAATAATAATTAAAGACACATAGACATATAAACATAAAAAACACTTTATGATAATTATATATTTAATTCTGCTCATTTGTTCTTGTATTGTATTATTTTTTTTTTATTATTATTATTATTATTTTTTTTTTAATTACATGATTTTTTTTTCTTTTTTTTATCAGTGCTCTTTTTATTTTTTATATTTATATATATATATATCCTTGTACCACACATGTATTATGTTTAGCGTGCAAATAAAATCTTATCTTATCTTATCTTATCTTAAACGATCTATTAGAACGAAAAATCAGAGAACCTATGGAAGAAAAACTTAAGAAAAACTTTCAGACAGATAAAATTATGGAGCTATCAAACGAATTTAATCAAAGGTTTTTGAATAGAATAACTGAATTAAAAAATCAAAACAAAGGCAAATTCATGGAAACAGACGAAAATAACTATGAAAAACATAATAAAATGTGCACCTTTTTTCTAAAAAAATGTAGTGAAAAAGAAATCGATAGAATAATTACCACCCTGAATAAAACTGGGCCCGGCATTGATCAAATTCGACTGGCAGATATATCTTCTAATAAACTGATTTTCGTTCCAATAATAACTTATTTTGTTAATCAAGTAATAAAAAAATCATCAATACCTAAAAATCTCAAAATATCGTCCGTCCACACCGCTTTACAAAAAAGGTGAGGTAGATTGTATAGCAAACTATAGACCAGTTGGTTCAATGCCCGTTTTGGAAAAGATTATTGAAAAATACATAAATTGTCAAATAAATAAATACCTATCGGAAAATGAAGTTATTCCTGCATTTCAACATGGGTTCCAGAAAAACAAGAGCACAATGACACTCATGCAAGATTTTTCGGATCTATTGAATAGCGCCTTAGATCGCGGAAAATATGCCATTGTTTGCTTTTTAGACTTGACGGCCGCCTTCGACACTATCGACCACAAGCTCCTACTCAAAAAGTTTCAGGACATAGGAATCGACCACCCTGTACTTAACAATTATTTTAAAAACAGAAAACAAATAACTAAAATTGGAAAATTAAAAAGTGATGAAAAGGCTGTATATCAGGGCCTGATTCAAGGTGGGGTGACATCCGCGACATGGTATAATGTATACACGTACGACATTAAATACCTGAAAATGAAAAGCACTATAAAAATGTTCGCGGATGATACGTGCCTGATTTCAGTTCATACAAACCTAGAACAAGCGATAGAAAACGCTCAGACTGACCTAATAAATCTTCAAAAATATTATTACAATAATCATATATTCTCAACGAAAAAAAGACGGAAACTATGCTCATAGGTCATCGAAGAAATATAAATATATGTGACGTGAAAAAACTTTGCTGTCATGGCAGAAAGTGTTTAGAGGACAAACTTTACATAAATAAAAAATGCACCTGTAAAGATATTGAATATACAGATAGGGTAAAATACTTGGGACTACACATCGATCGAGATTTCAAAATGAAGGACCACGTCATAACGCTTTGTAAAAAATTACGAATACTCAATTACAAATTCCATCAAACCAATGTAGATAAAATACCAACCTCCGCAAAAAAGACACTGTACTTCTCATTGGTGGAATCTGCTCTACGATATGGTGCATCAATTTATACATATGCTCCAAAAACTGACCTTAAACCTTTGAATAGCTTACGGAAAAAAATAACGTCCTTTCTCTTTCGTCACTGTGACTATAAATTTATGAATGCTGAACAATTAGCCTACCTACAACTTATTTTAGCTAATTTTAGTAATAATAAATATAGAAATATAGTAGATCACGGACATAGACTCAGAAAACAAACATATAGAAAAACTTTCGCATATACAAAATTTGGTGAACGAATACTCTCACATAAAATTCCAATGTTGTTAAACAGGTTCTGTCTAAATATACAAGAAAACGAAAATAGTAGTATACTGAAAAAGAAAATTATCAAAAGTATAAGAGAAAATTATTAAAATATCACATTGAAATAGAAAATAGAATATTACATGATAGATAGATATTAAAATTACCTTACTTTCATCTTCATAAGATATCGCTTGTACAACAATAATATTAGCATACATTAAGAAACAGGGAAGAAGATACCACCCCCAAGAATTTATAATTAGATTAGGGATGTTTTTCATTGTAAAATAATTTATTAAATAAAGTTATCATATTTCAATTCAATTCCCCGCTATACCCATTTTCCCCTCTTTTAACTATTTCCCGCTATACCCATTTTCTACTTCATTTCGTTATTTCTCCCGCTATACCCTTTTTCTCCTTAATTTCACTATTTCTCCGCTATACCCATTTTCTCCTTTTTTTCTTTATTTCCCCGCTATACCCATTTTCCCCTCTTTTAACTATTTCTCCGCTATACCCATTTTCGCCTTTATTTCACTATTTTCTCCGCTATACCCATTTTCTCCTTTTTTTCTCTATTTTCCCCGCTATAATCATTTTCTCCTTTATTTCACTATTTCTCCGCTATACCCATTTTCTTTTTTTTCACTATTTCTCCGCTATACCCATTTTCTCCCTAATTTCACTAATTCTCCGCTATACCCATTTTCTCCTTTATTTCACTATTTCTCCGCTATACCCATTTTCTCCTTTTTTTTCTCTATTTCCCCGCTATACCCATTTTTCTCCTTTTTTTTTTATCTATTTCCAAGCTATACCCATTTTCTCCTTAATTTCACTATTTCTCCACTATACCCATTTTCTCCTTTTTTTCACTATTTCTCCGCTATACCCATTTTCTCCTTTATTTCACTATTTCTCCGCTATACCCATATTTTCTCCTTTTTTTCACTATATCTCCGCTATATCCATTTTCTCCTTAATTTCTCTATTTCCCCGCTATACCCATTTTCTCCCCTATTTCACTATTTCTCCGCTATATACCCATTTTCTCCTTTTTTTTCTATTTCCCCGCTATACCCATTTTCTCCTTTTTTTTCTCTATTTCCCCGCTATACCGATTTTCCCCTCTTTTAACTATTTCTCCGCTATACCCATTTTCTCCTTTATTTCACTATTTCTCCGCTATACCCATTTTCTCCTTAATTTCACTATTTCTCCGCATATACCCATTTTCTCCTTTTTTATCTATTTCCCCGCTATACCCATTTTCTCCTTTATTTCACCATTTCACCGCTATACCCATTTTCTCCTTTTTTTCCCTATTTCCCCGCTATACCCATTTTCCCCTCTTTTAACTATTTCTCCGCTATACCCATTTTCTCCTTTATTTCACTATTTCACCGCTATACCCATTTTCTCCTTTTTTTCTCTATTTCCCCGCTATACCCATTTTCCCCCTCTTTTAACTATTTCTCCGCTATAACCCATTTTCTCCTTTATTTCGTTATTTCTCCGCTATACCCTTTTTCTCCTTAATTTACCTATTTCTCCGCTATACCCATTTTCTCCTTTTTTTCTCTATTTCCCCGCTATACCCAGTTTCTCCTTTATTTCACTATTTCTCCGCTATACCCATTTTCTCCTTTATTTCACTATTTCTCCGCTATACCCATTTTCTCCTTTTTTTCTCTATTTCCCCGGCTATACCCATTTTCTCCTTTTTTTCTCTATTTCCCCGCTATACCCATTTTCTCCTCTTTTCACTATTTCTCCGCTATACCCATTTTCTCCTTTTTTTCTCTATTTCCCGCTATACCCATTTTCTCCTTTTTCACTATTTCTCCGCTATACCCATTTTCTCCTTTTTTTCCTATTTCCCGCTATACCCATTTTCTCCTTATTTCCTATTTCTCCGCTATACCCATTTTCTCCTTTTTTCTCTATTTCCCCGCTATACCCATTTTCTCCTTTTTTCTTATTTCCCGCTATACCATTTCTCCTTTTTTCACTATTTCTCCGCTATACCCATTTTCCCTTTTTTCCTATTTCCCGCTATACCCCATTTTCTCCTTTTTTCACTATTTCTCCCGCTATAACCCATTTTCTCCTTATTTCACTATTTCTCCGCTATACCCATTTCTCCTTTTTTTCCTATTTCTCCGCTATAACCCATTTTCTCCTTTTTCACTATTTCTCCGCTATACCATTTTCTCCTTTTTTTCACTATTTCCCGCTATACCCATTTTCTCCTTTTTTTCCTATTTCTCCGCTATACCCATTTCTCCTTTTTTCCTATTTCCCGCTATACCCATTTTCTCCTTTTTTCACTATTTCCCCGCTATACCCATTTTCTCCTTTTTTCACTTATTTCCCGCTATACCCATTTTCTCCTTTTTTTCCTATTCCCGCTATACCCATTTTCTCCTTTTTTCACTATTTCTCCGCTATACCCATTTTCTCCTTTTTTCACTATTTCCCGCTATACCCATTTTCTCCTTTTTTCCTATTTCCCGCTATACCATTTTCCCTTTTTTCACTATTTCTCCCGCATACCCATTTTCTCCTTTTTTCCTATTTCCCGCTATACCCATTTCTCCTTTTTTCCTTTTTCCCCGCTATACCCATTTTCTCCTTTTTCACTATTTCTCCCGCTATACCCATTTTCTCCTTTTTTTCCTATTTCCCGCTATACCCATTTTCTCCTTATTTCACTATTTCTCCGCTATACCCATTTCTCCTTTTTCCTATTTCTCCCGCTATACCCATTTCTCCTTTTTTTCACTATTTCCCGCTATACCCATTTTCTCCTTTATTTCACTATTTCCCGCTATACCCATTTTCTCCTTTTTTCACTATTTCCCGCTATACCCATTTTCTCCTTTATTTCACTATTTCTCCGCTATACCCATTTTCTCCTTTTTTTCTCTATTTCCCCGCTATACCCATTTCTCCTTTTTTTCACTATTTCCCGCTAAACCCATTTTCTCCTTTTTCACTATTTCCCGCTATACCCATTTCTCCTTTATTTCACTATTTCCCGCTATACCCATTTTCTCCTTTTTTTCCTATTTCCCGCTATAACCCATTTTCTCCTTTTTTCACTATTTCTCCGCTATAACCCATTTCTTCCTTTTTTCTATTTCCCGCTATACCCATTTTCCTCCTTTTTCTCTATTTCCCCGCTATACCCATTTCTCCCTTTTTTCACTATTTCTCCGCTATACCCATTTTCTCCTTTTTCCTATTTCTCCGCTATACCCTTTTCTCCTTTTTTTCACTATTTCTCCCGCTATACCCATTTTCTCCTTTTTTCCTATTTCCCGCTATACCTTTCTCCTTTTTTCTCTATTTCCCCGCTATACCCATTTTCTCCTTTATTTCACTATTTCTCCGCTATACCCATTTTCTCCTTTTTTTCACTATTTCTCCGCTATACCCATTTTCTCCTTATTTCACTATTTCCCCGCTATACCCATTTTCTCCTTTATTTCACTATTTCTCCCGCTATACCCATTTTCCCCTTTTTTCTATTTCCCCGCTATACCCATTTTCTCCTTTTTTCACTATTTCTCCGCTATACCCATTTTCTCCTTTTTTCACTATTTCCCGCTATACCATTTTCCCCTTTTCCTTTTCCCCGCTATACCCTTTTCTCCTTTTTCACTATTCTCCGCTATACCCTTTTCTCCTCCTATTGTCATCTTTTACTTTTCTCCGCTATACCCATTTTCCTTTTTTTTCATTTCCCGCTATACCTTTTCCTTTATTTCACTATTTCTCCGCTATACCCATTTTTCTCTTTTCCTATTTCTCCGCTATACCCATTTTCCCTTTTTTCACTATTTCCGCTATACCATTTTCCCTTTTTCACTATTTCCCGCTATACCATTTTCTCTTTTTTCTATTTCCCCTTAACCATTTTCCCTTTTTCACTATTTCCCGCTCTCCTTTATTTCACTATTTCACCGCTATACCATTTTCTCCTTTTTTCTCTACTTCCTAAAAAAAAAAAAAATTATTCCTATCTCTGGGTAAGAGATGGAAGAATTCTTCTAAAAAAACAAGACGGTGGAAATGTAATGCAACTAATGTGCAACGATGATCTGGGAAAAATATAAATACCGAATATATAATGCGCAATATATTTAAATTATATTTATGAACAGAAACGTTATTTTTTTAAAAAACATAAAGAACATTAAAACAAAACAAGTAATAGAAAATAATCTAATCGAGTGGAACGATAAATCACCTAAGGAATCAAAAATAAAATTAATACATGTGAATATCAGGAGCATCAAAAAGCACTGGGATATGTTTACTAATAAATTTGGCAGATATATTACCCACACTAGATGTTTTAATAATCACAGAGGTAAACATAAAGACCGATGAGGCATCATCTTATCAAATCAAACATTTTCATCAGACGCATAAGTGTAGGAGAAGTAGAGGAGGAGGTATTTTAATATTTACTAAAGATACAATAGCTATCGAAAATTTAACATATCAATTTGATGAAACAGAAAATATTATCCTAAATGTATACAATCCTGTAAATAAATTTCAATGTAAAATTTATAGCAATCTACCGAGATGTTGGGAGATGTTAATATATGTATCATGAAAAAAAAATAACACAAATATTAATTATTTAAACGCGCTCTATAGTTCATCTCTCTTACCTACAATTACACAGATAACAAGAGAGGAAATGCTAGCAGGAAAATTAAATATTGTTTAAAAAACCAGAGATATTCACATAATCTAGAATCAATCTAGAACTCCAAACTATTAATTTTATTATCTTTGTTTTTTCTTTTCATCTAATAACATACTGTGGCCAATCTCATATACATGACCGATAATATATGAGACAACAAATATTACAACTCACCACTGAATTTTAAAATGTAAAACAAATTTACACTTGACATTATATTTTAAAATACTGATAACCAAAACCATAACTATTTAAACAACCTCCTCTTTACTAAGCATCAACCCATCAAACATATTACTTTTTAGTCACTAAGAGTGATCGGACACAATTATGACCACTAATATTTATATATTATGACATAATAAAATAAGTTTACAATAATAATAACAATTTACACGTACTTTATTTTTAATCATAGTCAACCCTGATTGATGAACATCAATTAATACAATCAACATGTCTTACAGCACTAGAAGCAGAAGTGAACAAAGACGTATCACACAAAAAAAACTGAATAATATAAGACAAATTAACTCAGACAGTGAAAATACAGACGAGAACATAATTACTTTAAAAAATAAAATTCTCAAAATATCCGAAAAAAACAATTTAGACCAACTCAAAACACTTTGTAATAACTTTTTTGATCTTGTGGACAGCAAAATCAACAACGAAAACCAACAAAACAAAATAGAAGCACTTGAAGAAAAAATCGAAGAACTATATTCAGAACAAAACAGTATGAGGGAAAAAATACACAATGATGAAGAAAGAATCAAAAGTATTATAGAAGACAGTACTTGTGAATTAAATGATTATAAAGATCAAATTCAATAGAAAGATAAAGACTTACAAGACCTTCATATCACAACTGCTTGTAGTCTAAACAATCAACTTATAACAATAAAATCACAAGAAGAAGAACTAAAAAAAGCAGAGACCAAAATTTCAACCTAAGAGAAAGAAAATCAAAGTCTAATTGATAAAGTCAAAAAACTTGAAGAAGATAACAAAGGGCTACTCATCGCAACCAAAGGACTAAGAAAAATTATTGATGATCAAAAAAATAATCCAGAACAGCAGGATACAGACACAGACTCACAAAAAAGCATATCAAATAACTCTATGACAACTGAATCATCCCTAGACCAAAGCCAACCTACATACAACCTAAATAACAAATACAATAATGACCTAAGTTTCACAGAAGAACTAAACACACCTCCAAACACCCAAGTCACAAACGAAGAAAACAACACCTCAACAAAAAACAACAAGAAATTAATAAACAAAAATCAAGATAAAACACAAAACATCACTTCCCAAAGAGCTGGTCATAAAACAATTTACCCACTTGAACCCGAAATCCAAATTATGAACCCTTATAATACAAACATATCTCCAAACAATTCAATAACATACATGATACCCCATAATAATGAAGAAGATCTAAAATATGCGACACAAATTAAACTCACAGAACTAGAAGAAGAAATTAAACGGAATAGTAAGAGAATTGATGATATTGAAAACACCATCAAAACAAATAATACACTGAAAAGTCATCCAACCCCCAACAACATGAAAAGAAAATGTGTTGTATTGGGAGACAGTCACTCCAAATTTCTGAAATCGGCTTTCACAAAACATGAAGATTTCATTTATAACACAGACTTACAGATTGTAACAAGACCAGGTATTGGCTTCCAAGATGCATGCAATTTAATACCTAAAGCTCTAGATAAAGATGCCTTCCTCATTATATGTGCAGGAACAAATGACTTGTACAAATCAGAATTTCAAAAACTAAGCGAAGACATAAACAAACTAGGTGCTATAAACCAACAAGTGATAATAATATCAATACCCCCACAGCGTCATCCACAAACAAACCATGATATTATAAACCTCAACACAAGAATAAAACATCACTGCAGATTATACAAAAATATAAGGATTCTCAACACCCATGCCTTTATCAAACCATACCACTTATCCTGGGATGGAATACATATGAGTAAAAGAGCCATTGAATGGATAGCAACCAAATTAATCACTATGTTAAATGATACAAACAAAACGAAAAATTCAATGTACACCCATACAAATCCTCACAAAATACAATTCAAAACTCCAAACAAAATCCCTCCCAGAAATAAACCTGAAACTACTAATCAGAAAGCGGAGTACTATTCTCTGTCATACCAAAGAGATAATACTAAAAAACTAGCAAACCAATACAAATGGACAGAAAGAGATTACAAACATAGAAAATACAATAACCAGCAACAAACAGAACACAACAAACAGCGAAAAATAGACCACCAAAAACACACATCAAATGTAACAACACCAACAACTCAGCAACAAAACCACAAAGAACAAATACAAAAAAACCAGAAAACTAAAAGTAACAGCTTTAAAAATAACACAATGATAAAAAATATACTCATAGCAATCTTCTTAAAACACCAGAAAATTATTTTCCACAGACAAATCCAAATAATGAATCTCATTACAGCCCTCTCCTCAAAACTATAGAAAATAATTATGCCCAAACAAATCCCAATACTTGGTGGAACACCCAACCTAATCAGTGGAATCTGAATGCTAGTCACAACCTTCAGCCAATACAAATGAATCCATACATCAATACTACAAACCCATACCATCACATTAACCTGTGAGTACACGCGCTGAAAATCCGAACGTCTGTGCACGCGCGATGAAAAAAATTCTCACACCTGGTTTTGCTTTGTATTTCGTTCTGCTTGAAGAGTTATATAATATTTTTAAGATACATTAAGTTAACTTATGTATTTAAAAGATATTTAAAGTAATTTTAGCAATTTTTTTCCAAATGGTTGCAGTTCGAACCCCTGATTTGATTTTTTTTTTTTTCCAAAATTTGTTCATCGTAAGCCATAGTGACATAAGTTTGTAGGGCAATTCACAATACAGGGTGGGGCAAAAGTCTGGAAACCCCTGAATAACTTTCGAATGGCTTCTTCGGTAAAATTAAAATTTTGTATGGTAAACCGGGCTAATAAGACCTTCTTTTAGAGTGGGGTAGATTTTTGTTACCGGCCCCCATGTCGGGGCCAGGGGGGGCAACTTCATTTTTTTAAATAGGAACCCCCACCTTGCGATACATTTTTGAAAAAGTCTTTAAATAAGAAATACATTGGTGAAAAATTTATTTTTTAAATATTAACTGTTTTCAAATGGCGTCTAACTTTGTGTATGCAGTAAAGTCTGGAAACCTCTGAATATCTTTCGAAAGGGCTTTCTCAGTAAATTTAATATTTTGTACGGTAATCCTTTGTAATTACCTAGACCTTATATTAGAATGGGACCGATTTTTTTTACCGGCCCCCATGTCGGGGCCAGGGAGGCCAACTTCATTTTTTAAAATACGAAACCCCACCTTGCGATACATTTTTGGAAAGGTCTAATTACCCCGACTTACCGTTTACAATTTTAAATTTACTGAGAAAGCCCTTTCAAAAGATATTCAGGGGTTTCCAGACTTTACTGCATACACAAAGTTGGACGCCATTTGCAAACAGTTAATATTAAAAAAATATAATTTGCACCAATGTATTTCTTATTTAAAGAGCTTTACAAAAATGTATCGCAAGGTGGGGGTTCGTATTTAAAAAAATGAAGTTGGCCCCCCTGGCCCCGACATGGGGGCCGGTAACAAAAATTGACCCCACTCTAAAAGAAGGTCTTATTAGTCCAGTTTACCGTACAAAATTTTAATTTTACCGAAGAAGCCATTCGAAAGTTATTCAGGGGTTTCCAGACTTTTGCCCCACCCTGTATATCTTATAATCAAGAATATTATGTAATTATATTTGTTTAGGTACTTCTAAAAGCTAAAAACAGAAACGATAAAAAAATAAATGTACTTAGATTATACCAGGAGGTAAGTAGGTAGGTAGGTACCCATTATAGTAGGTGGAGAAAGATTACAAAGAATACTAATTATTTCAGTATCTAGCAAAAAAAGTGTAGGAAGGTACCTAACTACCTAATATTATTATAAAGAAATTTAATTAATGTTAGTTAAAAGTTTATATTTTGTTAGTTAAAAATCATTATAATAATTATTATAACAATAGTGAACAATCACGAATTTGGTAGGTAAATACACTAATTTTCTTTAAAAAAATATATTTATTTATTTAAAACAATTGTTATTACTATATTAATTAATTACTAAAGCTAATTATTATAAATAATTAATTAAATTAAACTAAATAGTTAGTAACAGAAAAAAAAACTCTCAAAAAAAAAGTTACGTCTGTATACGCGCGATGAAAAAAAATCTCACATTTCAGACCGATCTGAACTTTTCGCCACGTCACGGGCAACAGAAATTGAAAATAGCTCAAGGGACTGTGGATACATCTAGCAAAACATATTATCAACAGCTACTCCAGGTCCCTACAGGTTAGGACCAATATCGATCAAGTTCTAGCGTTTTTGCCGAGCGTGTGAGAATTTTTCCCTATGTGCGTGTACTCACGGGTTAATCCAAATTTTTTTCTAAACCCATATCAACTAAACCATCCAAATATAAGAAGAATATAGAAACACATGACTCTACAAAAGAGCATAATAAACATACAAACAAATCACAACTAAACCCAAATGCAAAAATTTTCATTCCACATACAAACCCATTAGATTTACTCAGTACACCAAAATACACTGACAGCAAAAATACAAACAATATAAGTAACATTGACACTACAACTAAAAATAAATGTAAAACGAACAACAAAAAAAATGCAAAAAATAAACTTATCAATCTTGAAACTAACTCCAAACAAAATCATACAACAGTACTTCATCAGAATGTCCAAAGTCTATTCAATAAAAGAGAACAAATTGAAGTTTTTCTTGAAACTTTACAAAAAGACCATGGAATTAAAACCAACATAATATGTCTTTCCGAAACGTGGATGAAATTAGAAAACATTGCAAACTACAGTATACAAAATTATACACTAGCTAGTAACTACTGTCGACAAAACATAAATGGACATGGAGGAGTATCCATATACATACAAAACAACACAAATTTTCAAAACCTTAACCTCAAAACAAAATGTGAAGATAAAATATTTGAATACTGTGCTTCCTATTTGGTTGCAATTAATACAGTTATAATATGCATTTATGGATCTGGCAGCCTAAACACCACTGCACACATAAAGAAATTTATACAAAACTTAGAACATCTACTACAGGAAATAGTACTACAATCACAAAAAGTTATAATTTCAGGAGACTTTAACATTAATTTTACAGGAGACTCCTGGGCAAAAAAGGAACTAGACGTCATGATCAAGACTTTTAACATAAATATAACAATTGATGAACCAACAAGAATAACAAGTGAAACACAATCTACAATAGATAACATCCTAACAAACATAGACAAAAATAACATTACATCCCACAATATATACTCAGGATTATCTGACCACAGCCACGCCCAAATCTTAACATATCATCACCCTAACAAGATAAAAACTGTAAAAAAAATAACAAGAACATTTAACAATAAAAACATAACACATTTCAAAGAAGCCATTAGTGATATCAGCTGGTCAGACATCTACAATACTGAAAATGTTGATGAAAAGTATGAAATATTCATCACCAAACTAACCCATCTACTCAACAAACACTTCCCTAAAAAATTGAAAAATATGAAACACACCTCGCAAAATGATTGGATAACACCTGGAATAAGAAAATCATGTAAAACCAAGAGAATCCTATACGAAATAACACAAAAACACAAATCGGCTAATTTCTTTGAGTATTTTAAAAATACAAATCTATCCTTAAAAATACAATTATAAAAGCTAAACAAATCTCAGCAATTAAAAAAATAAATGAATCTAAAAACAAATCTAAAATAGTATGGAGTCTAATAGACAATAATCCTAAAAAAAGTAAAAAACAACAAATAGACTGGACTAAATTAAAAACACCTAACAATACAAATAACAATCTAACCGATTTGGCTGAAAACTTCAACAACTTTTTCAAAAACTCAGCCAACTTTAGTACAAGAGAAAATACTAAAAATATCCAAATATTAGGACCACCCATTAGGGTGGCCCTTATTTTTGAAGGTTTGAAATTAAACGTCTTCTCCCCCTAGATGGGTTCGAATATAAATAAAAAAAATCCCTATAAAGTTTCAGCTCGATTGGAAAACGTTAACACGTGCCGCAAGGAGCTTAAAGTTTGGGTATGCAATATGAAGGGGCAATATATGTTTTCCCGACTATTTACCCGATTTTCTAGAGAACGAAAGCAGATAGAATTAAAATTCAAAAACTAGCATGCGTAAAACAATATTTTCAATAAATTTCAATACAATATTTTTTATTCTAGAACCAATGCTTTCAGAGTAAAATCGCTCTATTGTTCATGATCATCGAAAAATACGTAATTTTACTTAGATTTAAGCAGTTGATATAAGGCTACATATAGTACAACAGTACATAACAGAACATAACATATTATTACCTATGTTCATGATTTTACAAGGGTTCTTTTCTTGCAGTCCGGAAACTTTGTTCTGTAATCCTTGACTATTTGAACGATAAATTGTCTTTGATCTTCAGATTTGGTTAAAACCGTATTATATTCTTGAATTAACTTTACCCCCCTTTCCGCTGTGTCATTAACAACCATTGTATGCTGTATTTTCTTCTTAGATTTTAAGAACGTTTCATTAGAATTCCAAGACGATGGTGGATCACTAAGGAAAGATGTATCGATTTCAAACCTTTCAAAAAACGATTTAGTCTCAGTCGATACAAAGTAATCAAGTTCCTTTTTCGCCAAAGCTCTTAATTCAGTCACTTTGCAGGTGTACTTCTTCGTCTTTTCTTCTTCATAGTTTTTACCAAGAGCCTTAGCCATTCGTACTCGAACATTTTCAGGTAAGGTCTCATCAAAAAAAGCTAACCCTACAGCTTCCTCGCTTAAGTACCAGAGGTGATTGATGAACTTTCTACACGCTGCCTGGGAAATTCTTTTATCAATCTTCTCAAACTCGACAATTTTTCTGATGAATTTCAAATCCACGCTTGGTGCTTTTACGGCTTCAGGGGCCAGATACCAAGCTTCGATGTAGACAGATACGATGAATAAACATATCTTTTCAATAGCAGGGAGGTCTGAAGATATATTGAACTGTGATCGGAATAGATAAATCTTAAGGCAGTAGATGGCTTTCGCCATCCATCTGGCGTGATGGACAGGCCCTGGGATACGAAAACTTGAATGTACTTTGCCTCCTAGAAATAAAATACTCAATTGCAAAAGTTCTCGATAGTCGTCTCGCGGCTGAGTCTCTAGAAGACGTAGCTCACAAAACTTCACAATGTGATCTGTATCTATTGTTTTGATGAGATCATCAGCAGCACATGAGAAATCTTTGGTATCAATTTGGGGCCATTTTTTTTGAAATTCTTGGAACATAGTTACGTTTGGTGATGTCGATTTTTCCATTTTGCTGTCAAAAACACCTTTTAGAACAATTTCAAATACATGGTGTCGACATGGTAGGTATAGTATCTCTCTCCCTAACATGTTTTCCAATAGAGATGCAGCGCCTTTGAATTTCCCCAAGTTGGACGCTGTCGTGTCACAACAGAGAGCTTTAACTTTGTCCTGCAGGTTCCACTCTATAAGTGATTCGTATATAGCCTGTGCCTGGCTTTTACCAGTAGAATCATTGATAATTGGTATGGAAAGGATTTGTTCTTTCCCTTCCGAAGTTATTATGATTGGTAGGCGTTCTTCCAATGTTTTACCGGTGATGCTTGGGAGGAGCTTCCCATCCCAATGTACAACGATGTTATCTAGTTCTACATTTGCAAATCGCTCCTTGATTTGAAGGGCTATTTTCTCTCTAATTTCTTGCCTGCGACGTTGGATAGTGGTACGATTTATTGCCAACGTACTCGGATCATGCCCTAGAGCTTCTGCTGTTGTAATCAGAAGATGAACAGCCTCTCTGTCCGATACTTGGCATTTGTCTAGAGCAGCCACCAATTTATCAGTAATGACGTTCACAGTTCCTCGTTCTTCTAATACAACTACATCTACATGTCTCGAACATGAAGGCTGTTCTGGATCTAAAGGCAGCTCCGAAATGTTACTCAATACCGACGTCATGGACGTGCTTCTCTCAAGTGTAGCACTCGACGATGAAGACGCGAGTTGAACTTGTTGGACTGAAAAATAATTAGAAAAGGAAATGTGCCTTTAGTAAACAGAATAAACAAAATATAAATACTTCTTAAAAGTAAGGATAAAAACACGTAGGTACAAGGGAAAACTTACACAGTAAACTTGTTTCCTCTTGAGCTTTCCTCTTCCTCTGTTGCTTTTCTTCCGTTTTCTCTGCAGTCTGATCTTCACGTTTCTTGAATATCATATCAACACCGCCTAAACATCCAATCCTTCCTGGTTTCCTTTGATTGATCAAGAAAACTTTGTCCTCTTCAATGGTGATTATTTCCATAGCATTAGCATGAGCAATATCAAATAGGTTGTCTAGTTTATTTACAAAATCTTCTTCATTTTTCTTTGTTCTTTCGGACCGTCTAGTGCGGCTTTTCTGTAAATTCCTCAATTCCTCATACAAAGATTTCAATTTTTTTCCACACTTTGAAAACTGTTTAGTAGGAATACGGGCTTTCTCCCAAAAGACCAATGTCTCTTTTATTGTTAAATCCACACTATTGTCCACCGTAAGTTTAACTTGTTTTATGTTGTAAAATAACACAGATAACACTTGTTTATTAGAGGGTAGCTTATTTCCGATGATTTGCCTTTCATAAGTTCCTATGAGATATATTTCTGTACTTTTCCTAGTGTTCGAAGCCATGGTTTAATACACTAATACCAAAGATAAGGACTGAAACAGTATTTAAAAATAAACTATGCACTATTTTTTTTTAATAACTTATTTTGAATTTTAAGATAAATAGAAAAAATATCGATATTTGTCTTTCTTAGTCCAAAGCAAAACCAAAACACTGACTGCTGGTGACGTGTGAGTAAACTGTAATCATCAGAGTATCAGATATCAGAGCACGCTAAAATCCTAAACTTGACTCAAGCGACCCTAGTGGCAAGCCCCAAAACCTTTTTATTTTCTCTTTTCCTTTGTGTCGATAATCGGCAATCTAATTGGCATGGACATTTTGTGTTGTATGATTACCACATTTCAAATTTACGCCTTACAATTTTTTTTTTTTTTTTTTTTTTTTCACATGAAAATGAACAAGAGAACGATCTAACTTAGAAACCATTTGTCGGAGAGGAAAAATAAATACAAAAAAAATGATTGAGAATATTGTTTTACGCATGCTAGTTTTTTAATTTTATTTCTATCTGCTTTCATTCTGGATAAAATTGAGTAAATAGCCGGAAAAACGCATCTTGCCCCTTCAGATTACATACCCAAACTTTAAGCTCCTTGCGGCACGTGTTAACGTTTTCCAATCGTCCTGAAACTTTATAGGGATTTTTTTAATTTATATTGGAACCTATCTAGGGGGAGAAGACATCTACAAACTCGCATTTTTTTCCCACCCCTATAGCTAAGGGCCACCCTAACCACCCATAGAAATTCCAATGGAAATGTCACAAACAACATGCAAAGAAATTGAAAAAATCATCAATAACTTAGAAAATAAATATTCTACTGGTGATGACGAGATACCAATCCCCATAATTAAACCAATCTCTCACATTATCTCACCACCTTTATGCAATATAATAAATGCCTCCTTTTCACAATGTACATTTCCCTCTAAACTAAAAAAATCCATCATAACACCCATACACAAAAAAGGCTCAAAAGAAGACATAAATAACTTCAGACCCATTTCACTCTTATCCATATTTTCAAAAATAATTGAGAAAGTTGTCAAAAATCGGCTAGTTACCTTCCTTGAAAAAAACCACATACTAACACCTGAACAATACGGATTTCGGGACAGCCGTAACACCACAGACGCCATCGACAACTTTTTGAACATGGTATACAAAAACATAGAGTCAAAAAACCAAATTTTAGGTGTATTTTGTGACTTAACAAAAGCCTTTGACAGTGTTAACCACAAAAAATTAATTAAAAAGCTAGAACATTATGGTATTCGTAATAAAAGTCTCCAATGGTTTGAATCTTACCTGTCAAATAGAACGCACAAAGTCAAACTTTCAAAACCAAACCAGAACGACATTATTGAACACTATGAATCAAATTTTTGCAATTTAGATCGAGGAATACCCCAAGGAACTGTATTGGGACCTGTGTTATTCATAATATATATCAATGACCTCAAACACTGTACAAACCAAGCCCTTTTCACCCTATTTGCAGACGATACCTCAATTCTAATAACCGACAAAAACAAAGATCAACTTAAGTATAAATCAAACAATGTCCTAATAGCTGTGCATCAATGGTTCAGTATAAATGACCTATCATTAAACATGACAAAAACAATTTATATACAATTCAATAGCCCAAATAATACCCCTGAAACCATTACACTATCTGAAATATCATCAAAACCAACAATACAATCTACACAACAAACTCGATTCCTAGGAGTTATTCTCGACCAAAATCTCACATGGAACAACCACCTAGACTTATTAAAAACAAAACTAGGATCAGCCATTTTTGCATTAAAATCAGTCAGAAGAGCAATAGGACCAGAAGCAGCCAAAGCAGCTTATCATGGCTATTTTCATAGCCTCATTGAATATGGCTTACCCTTCTGGGGAGCCAACAACCGTATAAAAGAGATTTTTACCCTCCAAAAAAAAGCTCTAAGAGCTACACTAAATATTAAAAACCAAAGGACCAGCTGCAGAGGTAAATTTAAAAACAATAATATTTTAACAGTTGTAGGTAACTACATACTCACAGTATGCACTCTGATCCATAAAACTGTTGAAAATTATCCACACCTAAACCACAACCATCAAACAAGAAATAAACATAAGCTCATCATACCCAGAGTAAAACACAACAGTTACGCATACATGGGAGTCAAACTTTACAACTCTATACCTGAACATACTAAACAACTAGAATTAAAATGGTTTAAATTAAAATTAAAGAACTAATAATGCACATAGAACCCTATTCAAATGAGGAATTTCTCACCAAAATTACAACAGAAAGATAGCAAAATTCGGAGAGAAAAAAATAATAATTAAAGACACATAGACATATAAACATAAAAAACACTTTATGATAATTATATATTTAATTCTGCTCATTTGTTCTTGTATTGTATTATTTTTTTTTTTATTATTATTATTATTTTTTTTTTAATTACATGATTTTTTTTTCTTTTTTTTATCAGTGCTCTTTTTATTTTTTATATTTATATATATATATATCCTTGTACCACACATGTATTATGTTTAGCGTGCAAATAAAATCTTATCTTATCTTATCTTATCTTAAACGATCTATTAGAACGAAAAATCAGAGAACCTATGGAAGAAAAACTTAAGAAAAACTTTCAGACAGATAAAATTATGGAGCTATCAAACGAATTTAATCAAAGGTTTTTGAATAGAATAACTGAATTAAAAAATCAAAACAAAGGCAAATTCATGGAAACAGACGAAAATAACTATGAAAAACATAATAAAATGTGCACCTTTTTTCTAAAAAAATGTAGTGAAAAAGAAATCGATAGAATAATTACCACCCTGAATAAAACTGGGCCCGGCATTGATCAAATTCGACTGGCAGATATATCTTCTAATAAACTGATTTTCGTTCCAATAATAACTTATTTTGTTAATCAAGTAATAAAAAAATCATCAATACCTAAAAATCTCAAAATATCGTCCGTCACACCGCTTTACAAAAAAGGTGAGGTAGATTGTATAGCAAACTATAGACCAGTTGGTTCAATGCCCGTTTTGGAAAAGATTATTGAAAAATACATAAATTGTCAAATAAATAAATACCTATCGGAAAATGAAGTTATTCCTGCATTTCAACATGGGTTCCAGAAAAACAAGAGCACAATGACACTCATGCAAGATTTTTCGGATCTATTGAATAGCGCCTTAGATCGCGGAAAATATGCCATTGTTTGCTTTTTAGACTTGACGGCCGCCTTCGACACTATCGACCACAAGCTCCTACTCAAAAAGTTTCAGGACATAGGAATCGACCACCCTGTACTTAACAATTATTTTAAAAACAGAAAACAAATAACTAAAATTGGAAAATTAAAAAGTGATGAAAAGGCTGTATATCAGGGCCTGATTCAAGGTGGGGTGACATCCGCGACATGGTATAATGTATACACGTACGACATTAAATACCTGAAAATGAAAAGCACTATAAAAATGTTCGCGGATGATACGTGCCTGATTTCAGTTCATACAAACCTAGAACAAGCGATAGAAAACGCTCAGACTGACCTAATAAATCTTCAAAAATATTATTACAATAATCATATATTTCTCAACGAAAAAAAGACGGAAACTATGCTCATAGGTCATCGAAGAAATATAAATATATGTGACGTGAAAAAACTTTGCTGTCATGGCAGAAAGTGTTTAGAGGACAAACTTTACATAAATAAAAAATGCACCTGTAAAGATATTGAATATACAGATAGGGTAAAATACTTGGGACTACACATCGATCGAGATTTCAAAATGAAGGACCACGTCATAACGCTTTGTAAAAAATTACGAATACTCAATTACAAATTCCATCAAACCAATGTAGATAAAATACCAACCTCCGCAAAAAAGACACTGTACTTCTCATTGGTGGAATCTGCTCTACGATATGGTGCATCAATTTATACATATGCTCCAAAAACTGACCTTAAACCTTTGAATAGCTTACGGAAAAAAATAACGTCCTTTCTCTTTCGTCACTGTGACTATAAATTTATGAATGCTGAACAATTAGCCTACCTACAACTTATTTTAGCTAATTTTAGTAATAATAAATATAGAAATATAGTAGATCACGGACATAGACTCAGAAAACAAACATATAGAAAAACTTTCGCATATACAAAATTTGGTGAACGAATACTCTCACATAAAATTCCAATGTTGTTAAACAGGTTCTGTCTAAATATACAAGAAAACGAAAATAGTAGTATACTGAAAAAAAAATTATCAAAAGTATAAGAGAAAATTATTAATATATCACATTGAAATAGAAAATAGAATATTACATGATAGATAGATATTAAAATTACCTTACTTTCATCTTCATAAGATATCGCTTGTACAACAATAATATTAGCATACATTAAGAAACAGGGAAGAAGATACCACCCCCAAGAATTTATAATTAGATTAGGGGATGTTTTTCATTGTAAAATAATTTATTAAATAAAGTTATCATATTTCAATTCAATTCCCCGCTATACCCATTTTCCCCTCTTTTAACTATTTCTCCGCTATACCCATTTTCTACTTCATTTCGTTATTTCTCCGCTATACCCTTTTTCTCCTTAATTTCACTATTTCTCCGCTATACCCATTTTCTCCTTTTTTTCTTTATTTCCCCGCTATACCCATTTTCCCCTCTTTTAACTATTTCTCCGCTATACCCATTTTCGCCTTTATTTCACTATTTCTCCGCTATACCCATTTTCTCCTTTTTTTCTCTATTTCCCCGCTATAATCATTTTCTCCTTTATTTCACTATTTCTCCGCTATACCCATTTTCTTTTTTTTCACTATTTCTCCGCTATACCCATTTTCTCCCTAATTTCACTAATTCTCCGCTATACCCATTTTCTCCTTTATTTCACTATTTCTCCGCTATACCCATTTTCTCCTTTTTTTTCTCTATTTCCCCGCTATACCCATTTTCTCCTTTTTTTTTATCTATTTCCAAGCTATACCCATTTTCTCCTTAATTTCACTATTTCTCCACTATACCCATTTTCTCCTTTTTTTCACTATTTCTCCGCTATACCCATTTTCTCCTTTATTTCACTATTTCTCCGCTATACCCATTTTCTCCTTTTTTTCACTATATCTCCGCTATATCCATTTTCTCCTTAATTTCTCTATTTCCCCGCTATACCCATTTTCTCCCCTATTTCACTATTTCTCCGCTATACCCATTTTCTCCTTTTTTTCTATTTCCCCGCTATACCCATTTTCTCCTTTTTTTCTCTATTTCCCCGCTATACCGATTTTCCCCTCTTTTAACTATTTCTCCGCTATACCCATTTTCTCCTTTATTTCACTATTTCTCCGCTATACCCATTTTCTCCTTAATTTCACTATTTCTCCGCTATACCCATTTTCTCCTTTTTTATCTATTTCCCCGCTATACCCATTTTCCTTTTTCTTTTTCCTATTTCCCGCTATTACCCATTTTCTCCTTTTTTCACTATTTCTCCGCTATACCCATTTTCTCCTTTATTTCACTATTTCCCCGCTATAACCCATTTTCTCCTTAATTTCACTATTTCCCGCTATACCCATTTTCTCCTTTTTTTCTCTATTTCCCGCTATACCCATTTTCTCCTTATTTCCTATTCCCTATACCCATTTTCTCCTTTTTCTATTTCCCGCTATACCCATTTTCTCCTTATTTCTATTTTCCGCTTACCCATTTTCTCCTTTTTTTTTCTTCCGCTATACCATTTCTCCTTTTCACTATTTCTCCGCTATACCATTTTCTCCTTTTTTTCCTATTTCCCGCTATACCATTTTCTCCTTATTTCACTATTTCCCGCTATACCCATTTTCTCTTTTTCCTATTTCCCGCTAACCCATTTTCTCCTTTTCCTATTCCCGCATACCCATTCTCCTTTTCCTATTTCCCGCTAACCCATTTTCTCTTTTCCTATTTCCCGCTATAACCCATTTTCTCCTTTTCCTATTTCCCGCTATACCCATTTTCTCCTTTTCACTATTTCTCCGCTATACCCATTTTCTCCTTTTCACTATTTCCCGCTATAACCCATTTTCTCCTTTTCCTATTTCCCGCTATACCCATTTCTCCTTTTTTCACTATTTCCCGCTACCCTTTCTCCTTTTTTCACATTTCCCGCTATACCCATTTTCTCCTTTTTCCTATTTCCCGCTATACCCATTCCCTTTTTACTATTCTCCCTACCTTTTCCTTTTTTCCTATTCCCCTATACCCATTTCTCCTTTTTTTCCTATTTCCCGCTTACCCATTTTCCTCTTTTTCCTATTCCCGCTATACCCATTTTCCTTTTCCTATTTCCGCTATACCCATTTTCTCCTTTTTCATTCCCGTCCCATTCCCTTTCTATTCCCTATACCATTCTCCTTTTTCATTTCCCTAACCCATCTCCTTTCTTCCCTAATTTCCCTTTTTTTCCTATCCAACCATTTTCCTTTTTCTATTTCTCCGCTACCATTTTCTTATTTCACTATTTCCCGCTATACCCTTTTTCCCCATTTTCCCTTTTTCTATTCCATACCATTTTCCTTTTCCTATCCTAACTTTCCTTTTTCCTTCCCTATACCTTTCCCTTGTACATTTCTTTTACTATTTAACCCTTTTCCTTTCCATTCCGCACCATTCTCTTTTATTTCGCTATACCTTTTCCTTTTACTATTTCCGTTCCATTTCTATTCCTTCCCTATACCATTCCTTTTTCTATCCAACCCTTTCTCTTTTTTTTCCCTCCATTCCTTTTTCCTATTTCCGCTTCCATTTTTTTTCTATTCCCATACCCATTTCTCCTTTCCTTTCCTAACCATTCCTTTATTTCCCGCTAACCTTTCTTTTTTTCCGATACCTTCTTTTCTATTTCCCCTTCCTTTCCTTTTTCTATTGCAACCCTTTTTTCCTTTTTCCTATTTCTCCTCCTTTCTCTTTTTTCATTCCCATCCATTTCCTTTACTATTCCGCTATACCATTTCTCCTTTTCATTCCGCACCATTTCTCCTTTTCCTATTCCGTAACCTTTCTTTTTCCTATTCCGCTATACCCATTTTCCTTTTTCCTATTCCGCTTCATTCTCCTTTTTATTTCCCGCTATACCCATTTTTCCTTTTCTATTCCTATACCATTTTCTCCTTTTCTATTCCCGCTAACCCATTTCTTTTCCTATTTCCGCTAACCCATTCCCTTTTTCTATTCCCTACCCTTCCCTTTCTATTCCCCATCCCTTCCTTTTACTATTCCGCTATACCCATTCCCTTTTTACTATTTCCCTTACCATTTCCTTTTTCATTTCCGCTAACCCTTTCTCCTTTCACTATTCCCAACCATTTCCTTTCTATTCCGTATAACCTTCCCCTCCTTTTCATTCTTACTCTTTCCTCCGCACCCATTCCTTTTTCTTTCCGCTAACCTTCCTTTCTATTTCCTATACCATTTCCTTTTCCTTTCCGCATACTTTTCCTTTTCATTCCGCTATCCTTTTCCTTTTCTATTCCCTATACCCATTTTCCTTTACTATTCTCCTACCATTCTCTTTCTATTCCGCTACCATTTTCTCTTTTTTATTTTCCCGCTATACCCATTTCCCTTTTTACTCCGCTAACCATTTCTCTTTCCTTTTCCCCGCTACCATTTCCTTTTTCTATTTCCCGCTAACCCTTTTCCCTTTTTTCCTATTTCCGCTATACCCATTTTCTCCTATTTCACTATTCTCCGCTATACCCATTTTCTCCTTTTTCCTTTTCCGCTATACCCATTTCTCCTTTATTCACTATTTCCCGCTAACCCATTTCCTTTTTCCTATTTTCCGTAACATTTCCTTTTTTTCCTTTTCCCGCTAACCCTTCTTTTTTCCATTTTCCTTATTCTTTCCCCACCTTTTTCTTTTATCATTTTTTTTCCTATACCTTTTTTTTCCTTTCTTACCTTTCCTTTCTTCTCCCATTTTTCTTCTTTTCCTTTTCTCTCCTTTTTTTACTTTCCCTCCATCTCCTTTTTCTTCCTCCCTTCCATTTCCCTCCTTTTTTCTTTTTATATTCTTTTTTTACCTTCTTTTTTCATTCCTTACCCTTTTCTCTTTTCCTATTTATTATCCGCTTACCCTTTTCCTTTTTTTCTCTATTTCCCTATACCCATTTCTCCTTATTCACTATTCTCCGCTATACCCTTTCTCTTTCCTATTCCTATACCTTTCTCTTTCCTATTCCCGCTAACCCATTTTCTCCTTTTCTATTTCCCGCTATACCCATTTTCTCCTTTTTTCACTATTTCTCCGCTATACCCATTTTCTCCTCTTATTTCACTATTTCTCCGCTATACCCATTTTCTCCTTATATTTCACTATTTCTCCGCTATACCCATTTTCTCCTTTTTTTCCTATTTCCCCGCTATACCCATTTTTCTCCTTTATTTCACTATTTCTCCGCTATAACCCATTTTCTCCTTTTTCACTATTTCTCCGCTATACCCATTTTCTCCTTATTTTCACTATTTCCCCGCTATACCCATTTTCTCCTTTTTTTCTCTATTTCCCCGCTATACCCATTTTCCCCTTTTCACTATTTCTCCCTATACCCATTTTCTCCTTTATTTTTTATTTCACTATTTTCCCGCTATACCCATTTTCTCCTTTTTTTCCTATTTCCCCGCTATACCCATTTTCCTCCTTTATTTCACTATTTCTCCGCTATACCCATTTTCTCCTTTTTTCACTATTTCTCCGCTATAACCCATTTTCTCCTTTATTTCACTATTTCCCGCTATACCCATTTTCTCCTTTTTTTCACTATTTTCTCCCGCTATACCCATTTTCTCCTTATTTCACTTATTTCCTCCGCTAATAACCCATTTTCTCCTTATTTTCCTATTTCTCCCGCTATACCCCATTTTTCTCCTTTTTTCTCTATTTCCCCGCTATACCCATTTTCTCCTTTTTTTTCCTATTTCTCCCGCTAATAACCCATTTTCTCCTTTATTTCACTATTTCTCCGCTATACCCATTTTCTCCTTTTTTTCCTATTTCCCCGCTATACCCATTTTCTCCTTTTTTTCACTATTTCTCCCGCTATACCCATTTTCTCTCCTTTTTTTTTTTTTTTTTTTTTTTTTTTTTTTTTTTTTTTTTTTTTTTTTTTTTTTTTACCAAAAACACAATGACAATTATTTTTAAAAATAAAAAAATTTTCATCAGATTTACTTTTGTGCTGGGTCTTAGTATTTTTCATACCTAATGACTTTCCCCAGAACGAAATCTGGTCCGGGCTCCCTGAACACATACGGATGCCCTGATGATTGCTTTTTGAACTGGGGCCCGGACCACCTAAAATCAATCCTGGGGTCATTCCATTTTTGGGACCCCCGTTCTCCTAGTACATTCACGAAAACGCCATTTAGGGCCAAACATGCCACCACGGATGTTACGGGGGAGTGAAAGTCGCATACGTTGCTCCAAGCTTGAACATGTTTTCGCTTCTTCTCTTCCCCACGCTTGATAATACACCTTGACGCTTCGAGAGACGTAGGGGGGAGCGTGGCAAAAACACGAATCAAATAACCCCCCTCTGAGCCTCCCAAACGCCACGTACAGCCAAATCGCCTCTTAGCCAGGGGCTTCTTCTGATATAAGGTTCTTTCACCAATTTCCCCACCTTTCTGACAAAATTCTCCAAGGAATCCGCACCTCATTGTGACGACGGGGATTAAGCCACCGTCTTCAGCAAGCGCAGATTTAAACGTGAAATGCTTCCCCACAAACCCTCACAAGACGAGGGATCACAACTGGTGTTCGATTGTACTTACTGCAAGTGAAAACGCGGAATTCAAAAGGGGGATAGATCAAAATGGTCTTTTTGAATGGGGAACGCGGGTAACCAACCAATATCTTATTTTGGCCACATCGTGATTTATCTTCAAATTTTTCTTTTTTTCTAAGTGGGGAAATTTTTTCATTGGTCATTTAAAAAATTGGGACTAAGAGGCATTTCTTTTTTCTTCCTTCTTTCTTGCAACAAAACCCTACCTTACTATGCTCATTAATTTAATTGGTCCATCAATTATAGCTCTTAAAGCGTCTTGCATCCTTCACTAGAATTTCAAAGTTTACTTTACACAATTTGATCGATCATGTATTCCAACCCAGCTTTACCAACCGGTAATGTCCAGAGCTGTTTCAGCATCGGAAGTTGGACCACCAAAAATGTCGGTATAAATTTTGATTTTAGTGCCATACTCAGGGTTGATAAGCATCTTCTGCACAGTCCAAGACACGTTGCATATAAGTCCATTGAAATTGAACAGACTTTGTCAAAGCAGAGTAAGCAGTTTGGGGGCCTTGTTGACCACAATGGAAATCTTTTCAACAATGGATACCCATTCCTCAATTTTGTTCTTCACAAAGCATTCCTTGTCATTCTTAGAACCAATAAACCCGCCCAAGTAACGTTGGCCTGTGACAATTTTTTCAGTCCTGTACCTTTGAATCTAATTTCAGCTTCATCTTTGTCTTTTTCTGAAACAATCAAGTAAATTTATGACCTTCGGGGAAGTAACCATACATGGGGCCATTCATGTTGAGCAAGCCCCCCAAAGAGGAGATTTTCAAAACTCCCTTGTGCTGCAAGTCATCAGCATACCAACATTGCTTGATTTGTGATGACATTGTAATGACTTGATAAGGGTAGGGTTGCGTTTCCATACAGTGCAGGGCCAGGGGGTCCCCTTGAATTGACCCCCTCACGACGAAGAGGTGTTCTCCAGTTCCTCTGTTTAAATCAATTCAACTAAACCCCTGTACGTATTATAAATATATTGGGCACAACGTGGCCATTGGATTCTGGCTTGCCAGAGGGCAAGTTTCGATTCATTGAGTTGAACGCGTTTTTGGCATCAACAAGAAGCATTCCCCCATTTTGATCCAGGCTGGCATTTGTCTTCAAACAAATTATTCATACATGAACAGCACCCTCGATGCCACCTTTGAGACCGCTACATAGTTGAAACTTCCCCCACAGGCATCAGCAACATCAGATCCACAAACTTTAATCATAACATTTTGAGAGAATTCGCCGCAGACACTCACCAATACCAATAGGGCCTCACACCTGGATTTTTGTCTAAGGCAATAAGACGACTACCATTAGAGCATGAATTTTCTTCCATGGAACTAACTGATCATTTAGATAAGTACCCAACATCGCCACAGAACTACGTAATCGATGACTTGCATTTCCAAAGCGAAGTAGGAAATCGCTCCACTGTTCAGCACTTGTTCCACTGGGGCCACAACTTCCGTGAATTTTTCTTGCAACTCTTTTAACTATGTTAGTTGTTATCTCAACTTGTTGCAAAGGCGGCAATGAATCCATTCCATCTGGAAGACAAATGACGATGGGTCAGGATGAATACCATCAGGGTGTTTTTTCTTTTAACACATCTATAACATAAAGTCCTGAGGAACCAACTTCAATATCTGGAGCAAGTACAGGTCCTCGACCATTATCCATTAGCCAGCGGACTGCATCACGTACTTTTCCTTTTAACATCAGTCTGCTGAATATCTTGATTGCGAAGCTCTCATCATTGTTACATTTCTTTGTAAAAAGCCGACTTTTCACATCGAATGGCTTTCTATGATCAGGACATCAAATTGACCATCCTGCCATAATTTCAAACGTCTCTCCCAAAAGATGGCGTATATCTCGACTTTTCTTCACATCACGATCTCTCTGCAGCAAAACAGTCAGGAAAACCAACATGCGTTCAGACTGAATGTTCGTTCGGACCAATGACTCAATTTCTTTTCCACAGAGAGTAAACAAATTGCCGCGAAGCAGTTCCACTAGGTAAATCATACTGTTTTCCTTTAATCGATTTACTTTTTCCCTCTTTTGTACCAAACATCATTATTAATATTTGGATCTGCACCAATTAGAGGAGCATTAAATCCGGACTCCAAAGGATTAAGAACCCTCAAATCATTATGTTGATATAATTTGACTCATTTCTATTTCTTGTGATGGGTTTGTACACTTCCTTGATGTGTCCTGGATACATGGATTTTTTTTACCCTTTTTTGGATTGAAATGTCCGATTGCAAAGATTACATGCAAACAAAATGACTTGTTCTTGATCATTGGCATCAAAAGAACTGTCAGTAACCATCATATTTAATACATTTAAGAATGTTTCTACCTTGGTTTAACATCAAAAATTACTTTTAAAAGAAACGATTTTAAATTTAGATCGCGAATTTATTTTAAAATTCAGGGAGAAAACTCTGGAGATGTTACCAGTTTAAAGGTTGGCTTTGAATTTTCTCCCTTAATTTCACTATTTCTCCGCTATACCCATTTTCTTTTTCCTTTTTTTTCTCTATTTCTCCGCTCTACCCATTTTCTCCTTTATTTTTACTATTTCACCGCTTTAACCCATTTTCTCCTTAAAATTTACTATTTTCCCTA